>OU452311.1:11149381-11451881 GCA_911728475.2 Pterostichus madidus
ATTTTTCGTTTCAATGTTAACAAATTGTTCTTTTATATTACTATATATCTGATCATCTTTATTAAGCTAGAAATTATAATTACTACCACTCTGCGGCTCGGTGAGTCCGGGCCCTGTACTGAAATTGGGAATCAATTCCTGTTGAACAGAGTAACATAAATAAATAAATAATAAGATAATGTTCAACTAATAACATTTAGTCTAAATACCGATTATAGGTGTAAATATTATGAAGTATTTAATCTTATAATAACATTTTTGAAATAAATGGCATCTCTCTTTAAACAAGATTCTTATTTAGTAAAATAAAAATATATTTATCTATATAAACTTAACACAAATGTTAGAATATGTTTAGAGAAGTCTTTTAAAGATAAATTATACATAATTAAACAATAAAATAAGCATATAGTTTAAAATAATGATACTAACACTATATAACGCTATGTTTTCTAACACTTGTTTGGCAGACTAATGGCGGCTAAAACGACCGTAAGCGAAGTTCGACCTTATTGACGTTACCACATCATGGCAGTACCCTTCTATTTGAGATACCCTAAACGGAAAAAGCCGTATGCGCCATCCAACCGGCGATAAAACAAAACACGATACTAATTGTCATTAATTAGGCGCTGTCAAAAGTACCTAAACAAAATATGAAACAGTTACAAAATAAAGGAAACTAGAACACTTAAATCGAGGTGAATATTTGAAGACTAAAACCTAGATGAGTATACAAATATGCCAATTCTACTTTTTCACTAAAATTACTCGACTCTAAATCACAACTATAATTTTTAGGTTACTCAAATAAAAGGACAAGCACAACATTACGAGGCATAAGAAATGAAAATGAGAATTGGGAATAAAGGATGAAATTGGAACGTAAAATGTTGAAGAAAATGGAAGATAATTCCAGAACTTTACAACATTTATAAGAGAAATTGTCAGAAAATTCTAGAACTTTGAAACAGAAGCTAGAAGAGAATTCTGGAAAATCACAAGAAAGTTCCAGGATGTTAAAAGAATAATTATCAGAAAATTCAAGACTTCTAATGAAGAATTAACGGGAACTTTGCAACAACAGTTAGAAGAGAATTCCAGAAAATAGAAGAATGTTCTAGAATTCTGAAAGAAGAATTAATAGAATCTTCTAATACGACGCTATCAACTTGGTGTACCTGAAACAGAAGCAGCGGGAGAAAGAAAAGCTGTAAAAGCATCAACAATTCGCATGAAAACACAGGAATTTGATGGAAAGACAATTATTTAAAACAATTAGAAGCTGCTGAAAAAACTAACAGCTGGTCACTCAGGGAGAAGACAATCTTGTTGATAGTAGCGTTGCGTGGAAATGTCGTCGATATTTTGCAAATACTAAAGCAAGATGAACAAGAAAACTACGACCAGCTAATTAAGCATTTAGATATGCGATACGGACATACGCACCTAGAACAAGTGTAACAAACAATTAAGGTACCGATATCAGAGAACGAATAAAAATCTCAAAGAATTTGAAGCTGATGTTGCTCACTTGGTTCTCAAAAGGAAGTTCCAATGAAAATGATCGAGAATTTTTAACTGCTGTACAACAAAAAACTACAATTCAGACTTATGATCCTATAAACACCCCTGAAATTTTAAAAATTCAAGAAATAAATTTAAATAACAGCGAGAAAAATTCATTTCATTATAATGCCGGATATATAATTTCTAGATTTCTTTAATATTGGAAAACATGCCAGAATTGAACATCTGCTCTTGGATCAATTATAACAAGGAAACTGTACATGTTTCTTTATTATGCCGTTTAAGAGCACACAAAAGAATACTTTATTTTATTGTAATATGGATACATACGTCTATTTTTGTAAAATGGATAAAGAATTTCGGACATACTACAGTACAATCCAGCAACAAAATATAAATTTTAAAAAAAATTATTGAAAAAATTTTAATTTAAGTTAAAACAAAATTAAAAGATACATGCTATAACATTCACAACAAAATCGTAAATAGATTTGTAGTATACAGAATAAAAATTGTTTTGTTTTCAGATCATTTTAAACATTGTATATTGAACAACATTTATTTTTTTCTTCATTAAATTATGTTTTCATGTTAATTTAATGTATTTTAATAATGTAATAGTCAAAGAATTTATATTTATTATAAAAAAACTTAAATAAAAATAGAAATTTTGTATTATTCCTATGTCTTATACATGTTCTTGGCAGACTAATGGCGGCGACCTTGATCATGTCTTTACCCTTTCTATTTGAGGTACCCTAGTTCCGTTGTTGGTAGGTGAAAGCTTCGTCTACACGTCTCGCAGTACTCGTGCATTAAAACTTCAATTTAAAAATCGTGTGATATATCTAAAATAGAGATATGTTTAAAATATCAATATCGTCAAATATATAATATCAATATTTCGATATTGAAGAAATATCGATATTTATTGATACATCGCCCGGTCGTAGTATACGCTCTATTGCGCTCGATCGCCATTAAATTAATAACCCCTCTCCCCACTGAAATAAAAATAAATCTTGTACTGATTTTAAAATAGGAATATATAAAATATTCAGAAGTGTATATTTTCTATTTTCTAGATTTTCAACTAGTAGTTAATCATTGAAATTGAAATACACAAAAAAAATGAAAAGGATACATTTTTAAATTTCTAAATATTAAACTTGTAATGAGTTTCGAATATGATTTGAAAAAGTTCAGAGTATCCTACTCACTTAAATAAAAATATAATTCTGAATAATATAATTCAAATTTAATAGTAGTTAATTTTAAATATTATCCCTTCGAATGGCGAATGATCTGCGGAAGCAATGCAGTAAAGAATTGTTCTTCACAATATTTAAAAACTAATCCAAATCTAATTTCAGCGCCGTTATGCTCATATCACAAATAGATTGCTACCTGATACAAACATCTACTTATAAGAGAGGTTTGAAAGAAAAAATTTGGTTTATAAATTAATAATATTTCATTTATTGTATAAATTTTATTGAATCAAATGAAAAAGTACATATTTTATAAATGATTATGATTACAACACTTAAATAAATACCATGGAAAAGTAAAAATAATAAAAATATACTTAGAAAAAAAATCGAGAAATCTCGTCAAAATTCTAGATTGAAACAAATTGATCATATTCAAGACAAAACATTATTTACTCTATTCGAGACGAAATGAGGCGAAACATGTAATTTCTCGTCTCGTCTCATCCGCGTAGTTATACATATTCGTATAGCATCCTAATGCCGGTACACATACATAGTCTAAACTGCGAATCTGCTTTTGACTATGAAAAATGGAAACGCCGCTATTTTCAGTAGACAAACAACTGTGAAAACCAGTTTCATTCTGAAACTGACTTGTTCGCTTCTTCACTTTATTGTTTGACGTATGAGCAGGTCCGGCGCTAGGGGCACTACGGCGAGACGTCCGCCTAGAGTGACACTTTTCGCGACAAGATAGAAATTATTAAATTGTAAATCTATTTTTTTTTGTTTATCTATAAATATAGAGAATTACTTGAACTCAAATCTCCATTTTAACAGTCATCTAGTTTAGTTGCTTAATAAGGTATTAAAGATCACAGCCAGCTAGTGAAATCTGTACTACAATTCACTGCAGCAAGCAGCCAGCAGTGCCATATTGCGCTCGCAGCGGTACGTGCGCATATATTTGTAAGAGTGCTCGTATTGTGTAGAGTTTAAACAAATGCTAAGTTCTGCTAAAGAGATAGCGACAGATGTGGAGGTAGAGGTTAAATTCGTGTTCGTAAAAAAATTAAGTTTTTTCAATATGAGGGAAGTGATACTCCTGTAGAAGATCCTGAGAAAATATTTTAAGTTGAATTCTTTAACTATTTACTCGACGTTTGTATCAGTTCTATTATGAATAGTTTTTCTCAATTGAAAGGTCATAGTTATTTATTCAAATTTCTCTACGATGTACGAAGCTTAGCCTCCAAGACGCCGGCGCCGGAAGGAATTCTGAAATGCTGCAACGATTCATTCATCTTAACGGATGATATTGAGCCCTTGAATTTGCACACCGTCATGCTATTCAAATTAAAATGTCACCTCTGCAATTACGAAATTAGATTTATGACAAAAACTTAGTAGAAAACTATCCTAATATCATAATTGTCATAAGAATATTATTGACAATTTCGGTAACAGTTACAAGCGGGGAACGTTCTTTTTCTAAAATTAAAATTATTAAAAATAACTTAAGACCGGCATTACATCAAGAAAGGCTATCTGAATTAGTAATAATTGCTATTGAGCACGTCATTGACCAACATATAACTTACGATGAAATAATAGATAACTTTACCAAAATTAAAGCAAGAAAAGTTCCAATATAATTTATTCAATTTGAGTTTGCATAAACTATACTGTGATCAAGAATTATTATTATTTTCTTCGTATATAGTTATTTAATTTTGAAATCAAATTCATTGTTATGTACACATATTTTAAATTCATCCCTCTTCCCTTCTTGAGGCGCAATAGAAAAGTTTGCCTCAGGCGGCAAAATAGCTAGCGCCAGCCCTGCATATGAAATATTAGTATTTCTGACTAAATTAGATTTTTATACACTTTTATAGTTATATTCGTAGTTAAGAACTTGTAAGATTTTATGTTTTATTTATAGTTCTTGTATATTTTTTTTTTATTTAATTTTTTATATTATATTTCATAGTTTTTATATTCATTAATAGTCGAAAAATATTTTATATAATAAATATTTACATATTTTGTTAATTTTTATTAATGATGTTAAAAAACATCATTAATAAAGCCTGGTTATCCAATATCCCTGGATCATTTCTTAATTCCTTATTTAAATAATATTTTTCGGCTTAATAACTTAAAATTTACTTAAAAGTTAACAAACAAAAACAGGTTAAAATTAACATATATATATGCCTGATTGTCAAATGTACCGACTTTATATGTGTCAGCTATTTTCAATAAAACTTTCAGTTTTTAACAGTTTTCACAAAACTCGCAGTTTAAACTGTACATCTGTCATCGGCATTAGGAAACTAGTTTGAAGTGCAGAATAGTTCGAACCAAAATGAGTTGGCGAACTAAATTGTCAGATATAGTATATGGTTTAAAAACGTTTTCATCTATATGTATATATAATTATAAATTACGGTTAACATAATATCGGCTACAGAACAATATATTATGGTACCATAAAACTCACATATTATATGAACAATACATTTAGATATTTACAAATGATATGTGCATACAAAATTATTTGATATATCTACTGACAGTGATAGATAAATTAATTGAGTAAAAAATCTACGAACTATTTATCAATGTCTTGTTACTACATGAAGTAATAAAAAAATACGTTATTATAATCTCATACGATAAAGTCATTATTCATAAAATAAACAAAATGGAAATATCCATATGCGCATTTGCATCATTTAAATTCGGAAAAACTCGTGCTTTCAATGTGGTTCTCACTTCTTATATTCCATTGGATTGGGAATAGTGAAAAGTGCGAGAAGATCTGCATATAATCTATATCTTGAATAAATAGCCTTCTTTCTGCATATATAAATCATTTATTTTTTACTTAAAGTCAACCTGTCTCAGCTGTACTTAATTAAAACATTAATTAGTGAGTCGCTGAGTCAGTTGATGCGAGTGCTACAATGCCTTCCTGTAATAAATGCAAAAGAAGCGTAAATAACAAATATCCAGGTATACTGTGTTCCAAATGTAGTTGTTCATATCATGCGTCTTGTGCTGATATTAAAGTCGAACAACTAGACCTGTTCTTGAAAGATGGTATTGCTTGGTACTGCACATACTGTCGACCAAGTAATTTAAGAAGATCTGTACCGCAACACCTGGATATGGAAGATGTAAATAGACCTATTTCTTATTCTGACGTACGTAAGTTGATGGAAAGTTTCAAATTAGAAATGATGGCAGAAATAAACTTAAAATTTGACTCTTTAATAAAATCAGTAACATTCTGTAGTGATAAAATTAGTGATTTTGAATCGGAATTAAAAAGAATTAACAGTAAAATTGAAGTACTGGACAATTTGAAAAAAGAAAATGATGTTTTGAAGACAGAAGTAAATACTCTTTCTGGACGGCTTGACGATTTAGAACAATATTCTCGTCTAAATAATACTATTATACATAATATCCCAGAAAAAAATAATGAAAATGTTATCAAAATTATTTGTGATATCGGTACAGCTATCGGCGTTGAGATATCTGATAAAGATATTGATGCTGCTCATAGAGTTCCTTCTAAGCATACACGAAATGATAGACCGAAAAATATTGTTGTTAAATTTACCTCAAGGCGTATTAAAGAATCTATTATATCTGCCAGCAAGAAGAAATCAGTGTCCACCTCTGACTTAAAATTCGATAGTCCAGTTAATACTATTTATATAAATGAACATTTAACACAAAAAAATAATTTACTGTTTCAAAATGCGCGTATTACTCTTAAAAATAAAAACTTTAAATATGTGTGGACAAAAAATGGCAAGATTTTTGCCAGAAAGGATGAAGCTTCACGAGTTCACACTATATATAGCGACGCGGATTTGATGAAATTAAACTAATTAAAACATGTAATTTATTATATAAACTGTCATTTTTTTATGGTTTTATCGATTTTCTACCAGAATGTTCGTGGTTTGCGAACAAAAACTAATATTATCCGTTTAAATTCATCACTGTGTGAGTATGATGTTATATGTTTAACTGAAACATTTTTAAATGACTCAATAAATGATAATGAAATCTTATCTGATAACTATAACATTATTCGGCGAGATAGATCTTCAAGTGCATCTGTAAAGACTGATGGTGGAGGTGTTTTAATTGGAATACGAAAGAACTTAACATTCAAGGTAAAATCGGACTGGCATAGTGATGCTGAGGATCTTTGGATAACGTTAACTTTGAATAAGTGTTATGTGCTTCATGTCTGTTGCGTGTATTTGCCCCCGAACAATAATAACGCTTTTCAGACTTTTTTAAACAAACTTAGTATAATAAGAGATCAAGCTGCAAATGGGAACTTTATAATATGTGGTGATTTCAACTTACCTCATTTACAATGGAAATCCGAAAATAACAAAACTTTAAAACCAATTAACACTTATAATACAGCATCAATTGATTTTGTTGATACTTTATCATATTGTAATTTTGTCCAACACAATCATGTGAAAAATATTAATGATAGAATATTAGATTTAATTATTTCTAATCTTAATGATGTAAAAATCATCGAGTGTGATTCTCCATTGATAAAAATTGATAGTCACCATCCTGCCCTTGAAATTTATGTCAATTGCATTATGTCTACTAACTTAAAACCTACCTCTCGAAATTGTTATTGTTTTAATCGTGCTGATTATGATGCAATTAATACAAAACTGCTGACTATTGATTGGGGATCTATATTCTCCAATTTAGACACAATAAATATGGTGACATTGTTTTATATTGAATTATATGCCATCATTAATCAGTTTGTTCCTACTAAAAGAGTTAACAGTAATAAATATCCAGTTTGGTATTCATATGAACTAATTAAATTAATTAAAGCTAAGGCAAAAGCTCACTATAAATACAAGCGTTTTAATAGTGATATGCATTACAATGAATTTTCAGTTTTAAGGAAACGTGTAAAAGTGCTTGTTAAAATTTGCTATAATAATTATATTATTAGCATGGAAAAACAGATTAATGCAAATAGTAAAAAATTTTGGTCTTTCATATGTAGTACCACCAAAAATTGTAACATACCAAACAATATGTTCTATAAAGATACTGATTTGGCTGTCTCCAGCGGAAAAGATATTTGTAATCTTTTTTCACAACATTTTTCATCTGTATTTAACACTCAAAATTTGAATACTTCTAATTTTCCTAATTTTATTGATGACTCCACAGATAGATGCGTTTCTTATATATGTTTCAGTTCTGAAGATGTGCTTAAAATTCTTTCTAACTTGGATACTCGTAAAGGAGCTGGATCTGATGAAATTCCTAGTGTGTTTATAAAAAATTGTGCAAACTCTTTATGCTTTCCTTTATCCCTAATATTTAACAAATCTTTATCAGAAGGCATATTTCCTGATGTTTGGAAACAAGCTTATGTTGTACCAGTATTTAAGAGCGGCAGTAGGAGTCTTATTGAGAATTATAGACCAATATCAAAACTTTGTATTTTTGAGAAGGTTTTTGAAAAACTAATATACAATATTTTGTTTCATCAAGTCAAAGCTTTGATTCTCCCTCAGCAACATGGTTTTATGCCTGGCAGATCGGTTGAGACCAATCTATTGACCTATTCTGATTTCATTTTACGAAGTATGGATAACAGACAACAAGTAGATTCTATTTATACCGACTTCAGTAAGGCTTTCGATACTATTGATCATAATTTATTATTAGAAAAATTACTGAGAGTCGGTATTCATGGTCAATTGCTCAATTGGTTTCGGTCGTATCTGTCGGGCAGAACCCAATGTGTCGTTGTAAATGGTTACAAGTCAGATAGTGTCTCAGTATCTTCAGGAATTCCGCAAGGTAGCCATTTAGGGCCTTTACTTTTTAATATTTTTATTAATGATGTAGCAGACTGTTTCCAGTTTTCTAATTTTTTAATTTATGCAGATGACCTGAAGATATTCCGTACAATATCATCACTTCAGGATAGTTTTGAGCTACAGTCTGATTTGGACCGTTTTAACGCATATGCTCGGGCTAACAGATTGATTATTAATGTTAATAAATGTTACCACATCACTTTCACCAGAAATAGAAATATTGTTGAATACAGTTATAATTTCTCAGGTAATATTCTTGCTGTTGTTGACTCCATTAAAGATCTGGGTATTACTTTTGATAATAAATTTATTTTAGATAAGCACGTTGATAAAATTGTAAAGAAAGCTTATAAAATGTTAGGATTTCTTAAGAGATCCAGTGGGAATTTTAAAAACCCTTATACGCTTCTGACGTTGTATTATAGTTTAGTAAGAAGTCAACTTGAATTTGCATCTGTCTGTTGGACCCCTCAATATTCTGTATATATTAATAGAATTGAAGGTATACAGAAGGCTTTTTGTAAATATATTTTCTTTAAATTTCCTAATTTTAGTTTTAATTTATTGCAACTGGAAAAGAGACGTATATTACTAGATATTTGTTTTCTGTATAAGTTAATTAATTACCTTGTTGACTGCCCTGCTTTATTAAATCAATTATCTTTTAGAATACCGTCTTACTTAACGAGATCAAACGAGCTTTTCTCAATAAATTTTAATAACACTAATTCTGCAGTAAATTCCGCTATTAACCGTTTTCCGCTATTATATAATAAATATGCTAGTGATATACGTTTTCCCGATTTATTTTCTTGTAACTTGTCAAAATTTAAAAAATGTATTGCAAATATTATTTAATTTTTGTTTCCTTTTAAGTTAATTTTTTTTGTTGTATATACAGTGCTACTACTACACTTTGATTATATTGTATATTATATAGTGCTTCTCTGTAATTGGGACTTGTCCTGTAGAGAATGCCAAATTTTGAAAAATAAAATAAAATAAAATAAAATTAAATAAAACATTTACTTATTGCTATTAGTAACTGATTGTAAATAAAAAATAGCAAATAAAAAAAAAATAATAATAATAATTTCATAAACGCCATTCTGCTTTTTGTGAATGTTCTCAATCAGAATATATTAATTAAATTTACAATTGTAAATATATTCGAAAATTAAATCATAAATGTCAAATATGTTGTTTGTCCATAGCAACATTTTTACAGCCTAGGTTGTAAAAGCAGCACTTCACAGCCTGTCAATTGTCAACAAAACCTCAAGTTTAATCGGTAAAAGAATATTCTAGTTTTGAGGTTCCGATAATAAAATAAAACAATAAATAAAAACTATTTTTTTTATATATTATTATAAACTTTCAAGTTCAACTCCTCGAAATTTTCATGTAAAACAGATAAACTGAAACTTTTTTCTTTCAAAATAATTGCACAAAATTATCCGAATTATGTAAAATAATAATTATTCGAGAAAATACTAAATTGAGTTGTGGAAATTCTCGTGTGTCAGTCTTATTTTCATACTTATCTAACATCACGTAGACCACTTATTTCTATATAACTAAAATCAACTGAAAAACATAAAAAAGGGATAACAACTGACATAATTATAATAAATAAGTTTTCTGCTTTAAATGATAAAAATCTATTGTTTTAATGCTTTGAAATGTCAATTTGAAAATTATTTTAAATTCACTAAAGAACAAAAAGCAGTATTTATAAATAAGTTTTGTAAAACAACAAATATATATTATTATTATTATTATTATTATATAATATGTACCGAAGTTTTCCGTATCCAGTTGTAAATTCTCGGCTTAGAAATACCCAAAATTATAATTCTCTTATTTTATGTAATGTATTAATGTTAACAAAAAAATTATTTCAAATAATTAAGTTTTCTGTATTCGAATAAAAATACTTAGTTTAATGGATCAAAAATTTAAATTTTATTACAATATATTATGGACTTAATTATTACGAAAAAATTTACTCAAATTAGCAATGAATGCTAAACTAATATTAAAAATATCACGACCAAAATATTGAATTCTGTTCTTAGGTATAACACATTGAGTTAACTATTAATTGCGGGCAAGGATTCGAACCGCAAGAATTAACAATTCGGTTTCGATTTTCAGATCAGGACTACTTAAGTGTATTTGGTTTTTAATTTGGATAATATTTTTCACAGTTACTGCGATTTGGTAAGGGTTCAGAAGAAACAGTTCACGTTTCGGATTCGAAACATGAATTTTGTACCATACAAAATATTTTGCTTCAAGATATAATTTTTATTTTGATGGGATAAAATTATAACAAGTAATAAATTAATAATAACTATTCCTGAATAGTGATGTGCAAATTTCGGAAATTTATTTTTTGAAAGTTTCATTTAATGTTTCAATATAAATTTCCGTGAAAGATTAATTGAATAACATATTTCGAAATTTCAATGAAAGTTTCAATGAAATTAAGCAAGTAATAATAAATATAATTTAATATTTTAAACCACTTATTTGTATTGCAGCAATGCAATACAATTTTACATTAATTAATTCATTGGAAAATAAAGAACACAAATATTACATCAATCTTGTTTCGTATATATTTAAAAATTCAAAATAAAAAAAAATAAAATAAATATACATTATATTTTTATGTTGTATATAATATATAATAATATAATACTTTAAATAAAAATAATAATAATTCTTTAGTAAGTCTATATCAGAATTGGATGTAGATGCATCACTATCAAAAGAATTTTACAGTGGTTATCGTGTCGGCCTGTGGATCCTGAGAACCCTGGTTCGATTCCCACTGCCGACAAAACATTTTCACCACATTAATACTACTCCTGTGGCTCCCCCTCCCTAACACTTTTGGGGGCCGTGATTTGATGGCTTGTAACCGCACTTCATGCGCAAAAATATATCACTTATATATATCTGCTTCGGCAGAGTGCCACACCCAGTAATGGGTAGAAGGCGTGATGATATATTTATTTATTTTTTTTAGTAATTAATTTTACCTGCCCTAGTAGTTGTTAATCGATTTCTGTGTTTAGTATGAATGCGACTATAAGTACTAAACGATCTTTCAATAGCTCTAAACGTGTTTATTTTATAAATCTGATAGTTCTCTGCACGTTAAATCATGTGTTATGCTTATCATTGTATTGCGCATGTCTACCAGTTAGTACGCATGCGTATTATGAAACTTTCAAGAAACTTAAGGATTGAAACTTTCGGAAATTAAACTTTCAAATTGAAATTTTCAATACGAAACTTTCAAAGTGCACATCACTATTCCTGAATCATAATTTTTGTACGTACTATAAATAAATAATCCAATTCTATATTCATTATTAAAATAAATAAAAAACGTAATTGTATAACATATTTGTTTGTTCGGTTTGTAAGAACTAAATTATATTACAAATTTCGTTGCACTGAAATACGGAGAAAGTTTTCTATTACTTAGTTACTTTCCACAAAATATATCTCGGGAAAGAAGCGCCGCTATAATTATCAAGAAACTTTCTTGATTTCTTCCGTCTAAAAAGTTTCACAGAAAACTTTCTTCGCGTATCGGGGGCATTAAGAGGATAACATTTTAATTCTGTTTAATACGTTTTAAGTATTTCTTATAGATATTAAAAGATCGCTGCACTATAACTTTCTATTAATTTTAAATTTCCTGCTTTGGAATATCTAAAATCTGAAATGTTTTATTAATACATTAAATATAAATTACTTGTAATTAGCGCCGATATTAAGGAATATTAAAAATTTTGTCTTTTATTTAAATTATACATTACTATAACAAATATACTTATTTTTACTGATTAATTGATACATTTTTATTAGTACTTTTTTAATAACTACAACTAAAGAAATTAAACTTTCATTTAGAGCGAAAAATTCGGACGGGATGTGGCTACGAAATATTTTAATTTCTGGCTATTCCATAATTTGTAATTTACACAAATATTAGAAAATAATAATAATCTCATGGATTACGAACAATAAAAGTCAAGATTTCAATAAGGTTTTCAAATAAGTTTCATGTTTGGTACACGAATTTTTTTTTTTTTCATTTCTTCTTGCTTAACATTGTCCAAAAGTGCATTTCTACCATTTCATAATATTAACGAACATACTTACTGTGACCATACGGCCTTTATTATAGAGGACTGTCCTTTGTCCTATATCAGTCTTTATCAGTTTAAATGAGTTTTTCTGAAACCGGCAAGAAAGTGCATACTTTTCTGACCAATTTTAGTATGGAAAGTAGGTTTTTACAAAAACAGTCAAGTAAAGTACGTATCCACGGCTAAACAAAAATAACAGTCTGGTAAAGTACTTTGCTGTCAGTACAATTCATATCAATAAATTTAAACATTTTGAAATATTTATGATTAAATATTGATTAAATTAAACGGTTTCAGAAAAAAATAGTATACATAATACGTCAGGAAAGTGCTTTTACTTGATGAAGCGGCCTCGTATTTCAAACAACCGCTTCGTCAAGTAAAATATCACTTTCCTGACTTATTATGTAATATACTATTAAATTCAAAATAATTGAGCAAAAATATCAACATTTTTATTTCTAGCAAAAAGTTCATTTCAAAGAAAAATAGATATTTGTTTAACTAGGCAAAAAAGTACTAAAGACTAGAATTTTATAGCCAATCTATCCAAGGCAGTAAATCTGATTTTTTGCTGTGTTGAATAAATATTTTTTGGCGATTGGTCAAAATAAATAAACATTTTGTTATTATTTTTGTTATCGGCATCATCGTACTCATCATGTTGTTCTGCATTTGTTAAGCGGTGGCTATGTCAAAACAAATTTGACGTTTATAATTTTATATCATCTAACATAAATAAATTACGATTAAGTTTAGCAAATTGTAGGAAATATCATTGGATACTGCCTCTCACTTCTTATATTCCATTAAATAAAACATTTACTTATTGCTATTAGTAACTGATTGTAAATAAAAAATATCAAATAAAAAAAAAAATAATAATAATAATTTCATAAACGCCATTCTGCTTTTTGTGAATGTTCTCAATCAGAATATATTAATTAAATTTACAATTGTAAATATATTCGAAAATTAAATCATAAATGTCAAATATGTTGTTTGTCCATAGCAACATTTTTACAGCCTAGGTTGTAAAAGCAGCACTTCACAGCCTGTCAATTGTCAACAAAACCTCAAGTTTAATCGGTAAAACAATATTCTAGTTTTGAGGTTTCGATAATAAAATAAAACAATAAATACAAACTATTTTTTATATATATTATTATAAACTTTCTGCCGATTTGTTCTTTATTTTCAGCATAAGTATACTACAATAGTAAAAATACTGAATTTCAGTAAATATTTAAAATGGTTTCATTATGACTTGTACTTAATACATACTCGTATATTAAGGAACATGTTCAGTTGGGTCAATAACTCTACAAACTTCAATATAATCAGTCCTAAGCATTGAATATGCAGTTCAATATTAAGTCTGCACCTGTTAATGAAACAGTCGACTGAAAAGCCGAACTCCCACCCCCTTTCGAAATTTGGTAAATTAAGAAAGACAGTGCTGCGATTAGCTGTTCCACCAATTTGAATTTGTCTTATTTCAATAGCCAATGTATAGGGAATAACACACAGATAATAATGGCGACTGGTTACTACCCAATCGATATTCACATACCTATAGGACCGTACAATGAGAAATATATATATATATATATATATATATATATATATATATATGTGTGTGTGTGTATATATGTTTGTTACCATTATGAACATGTCGATTTATGCTTATTTATATTATCAAATCGAATCGGAAAATACCAAAAAAAAAATTCAATTATTTTGTTCTAAATTGCAATTTTCATGCCTATATTTCTATTTATGTTTATGTTATCACAATTAAAGTTGTTTGCAGTAACAAATATATATAATAAATAGGAAGGTATATATTATATCATATATATATATATATATATATATATATATATATATATATATATATATATATATATATATATATATATATATATATATATATATATAAATGGTTTTTAGTGCTTAAAATAACTTACCTGCGTGAACATAAAAAGATAAGAACCAATCACCCCCACAAATAGTAACATATACATACACAAGAACACACGAGTAGATACACGCACTTGATACGTCAAATATTATATAAAATGCACTGCAATGTCAAGAATATATTGATGTGAATACATATGGGTATCATTTCATGCACAAAATCATTCGGATGACACAAACACATGAACATGGGCATGGGCACAGCACAACACTATCCACAACCCTGCTTCGCGGCGCTCACACAACTTGGGTTCGATACTGGATCCGTTCTACGCATGCCATCATGCCATTCTGTTGGCGTCCATGTGTGGCTGTTTCACATGCAATCTGTAGTAGTCGGCCCGTCGGCAGTCGATTCGTTTTTGTCGTCTACGCAAGCGCAGCGACGAAAGCTCGAACCGTACTTCCATAAAGTCCACTACCAACTTTAATCGGAACTAGATAAAAAGGCCACGCGTTCATTTTACCAGTACAGGTGTGTTGTGTGCTGCCTACTATCAGAGACTTTCAAACTAACCTACTACCATTGTTTGTCATTTATTTATAACCATTTTTTATTATATATTACATTTAATTATTTCAAAAAAACTCTAATTAAAACAGGTTTGAAGATAATCAACATAATCACTAATTTCATTTAAATACATAAACATATATGTATGTAAATATGACGATATTGATTTTCTTCGTGGAATTAGGAACTGAGTTAACCGATGGGATTATTGGAGAATAATGAAACAATAATTATAGAATCGAAGGTTTGAGTTTGAGTGATCAAGTTTTTGATTATTTTATATGTGAAACAATAATTAGTCAGAACAGGAGTAATCCTTTAAGAACTGTAAATGGCAGGAGAAATATATTAGTCAACTTCAAGTTTATTAGTTTTTATCTACTTTAAAACTACATTTTATATTATTACATACAATAAATAACAAAATTAAGTATTCAAGTTGTAATGATGTGAGTCGAATGGCATTGCTATCAATGTTTTTTTGTGACATTGGTATACGTGCCACAATAACGAAGTTCAACTTTCAACTTGATCTCTCAAATATTATTGTTTATAACGGCTTTTTAAAATAGGTGTGTTGTATTGAAATGGATAAACTGAAATAGCGCGCCGTAATAAAATTCTTCGTTTTGGACGGTTTATCGCCAACGGAAATTCATCAAAAGTTGGTAAAGGTTTATAAGGAATCTGCTTCCTTATTTTTAACAGTGGAAAAATAGGTGGTGAAATTTAAACGTGGTCGTACATCTTTTAAAGATGATCCTCCAACCATGAAAACATCGAGAAAGTGCACAATATTATATTGGACGATCGCCGATTAAAGATGTATGAAATAGCTAATGCCTGTCGGCATATCAGAAGAAAAGTACGGTATATTTTACATCAAGAATTAAGTATGAAAAAGCTTTGTGCAAGATTGGCGCCACATTTCTTAAATGCTGACCAAAAACTAATGCGAAGACGAATTTTTCAACAAAGTTTGGATTGTTTTAAAAATAATTTAACCGATTTTGTGCGCTGATTTGTTACTATGTATGAGATATGAGTCCACCACGGCACACCAGAAACAAAACATCAATTAAAAAGTGGTTGAAAGCTGGTGATTAACACCAAAATAGGCGAAATCGATTTTATATACCGGAAAGATCATGGCCAGTGTTTTCTATGATGCAAAAGGGATTCTTTTTTTTGATTACCTTTGAAAGGATGAAACAATAACTATTACATCTTTTAGACCAACTGGATGATAAAAATCATGAGAAGAGGCCTGGGCTGCAAAAAAAATCTTTTATTAGGACAATGCACTTAACCACAAAGGTTCGTTGGTAATGGTAAAACTGAGGGATTCAAAGTACGAATTGTTGGTTCACCCTATTCACCAAATTTGGCTTCCTTTGACTTCCATTTTTTCCTAAATTAAAAAAAAAAAAATATTGGAAAACGTTTTGTGTAAAATGAAGAGGTAATAGTAGCAGTAGATGGGTATTTTGCAGACCTTCCAAGATCACAATTCAGGGATGGAATCTAATCATTGAAGAAACGTTGGACAAAACATGTTGAACTTCAAAGGGTCTATATAGAAACATAAATGCATTTTAAAACCTAAAAACACTGTCTTTCACTACCAGATCGAGAACTTTTCACTTTGCCCTCGTAGAGAGTTATTAAAAAAAGATTTTAACCTTTTTACAAACAGATAATAAAAATTTTAGTTCTATTTAGATATTATTAGTCACAAAAAGGTAAGGTTAATAACTATGTTCCCCCCTTTTAATGTATGTCTTGTATAATTTTATATCTCAATTAATTTACATAAATTACAAGCGACACGCATAGCATTGGTGTTAAAAGAGTAAAAAATTCTTGATTGTTTTTACAAGTTGAATACGCAAAGATACGGACAAACAAAAATCCATGTAATAAAAAAAAATTTGATGTTCTACAGGTTGGCAAAAATATCTGATATCCGAATTCGATCCGATCCAAAGTCGGATTTCGGATATGATCGGATTACATCTCTCCAGAATCAGATTCGGATCGGATGAGATCCAAAAGTTAGTTAAAATATGCGATTCGAAAGTCGGATAAAATATCCGATCCGAAAGTTCAATAAAACATCCGATCCAAAAGTCGGATAAAATATCCGATCCGGAAGTCGAATAAAATATCCGATGCTAAAATCGGGTAAATATCCAATCCGAAAATAGAATAAAATACCCGAGAGTCGAATAAAATATTCGATCCGAAAGTCAGATAAAACATCCGATCCGAAATTTACATACACAGCTTTTATGTATCCACTCGGAGTAAAAAATAAATTCTAATTTCGCTTTAAAGAAATGTAAAATTTATAAGTATGTATGATCTATAATACAAAATAATTAAATAACGTTACAACAAAATATATATCTTTAGTTTTTCACAACAAAATTATTAAGGTTCATCTATAACGATTATTTTTCTTTCGAATGTGCAACGTTATAATTGGTAACATATAAATTTAAAAAACTATAAAGATCTAATGATACCGCCTGGTCGGATTTCAGATCCCGCATCGGATCGGATATCGGATCGGATATCCGATCTTCCATCACCTGCGTAAATAATAGTTTCGTATATTTTTTCAAAATATTATTATAAAATTACTTACGTTTTTCATAAAAATAACTCCTAACCTCTCTATAATAATACAAATCGCGATGCCGCCACGAATAATAAGGAACACAAGTTGATTACAAAGGGATAGTAAACGGGTTGAACCTACCAACCCGCTAAAATAGCTAGGGCAGTAGGGTCAGTTCAGGAACAGTTGTAGGTTACTTAAAGTGTGCCAATTAAACAAAAGTAACCTACTTACTTTAAAAATCCCAAATAAATACGGCCATAATTGCGACTCCGAAATAAATTATTTTGATACTGCTGATGACAAAATTATAAAAAAATGGACACACTCTGACGTCATTTGATTTTTGACTATAAATAAAAAGTATAAAGATAACTTGAAACATCCAATTAAAAGCGCAATTTAACACCCAAAAACTAAGCTGATGTCGCTTCGAACATGCATTCAGATTTTAAATTTACCTCCAATGTTTACAACTGACACTAGTAGTGTATTCCGAAAATGAACCGGTTAGTTTTTTCAGTAACCGGTTTCATTACGGAACACGGTTTTTGAAAATTGTGGTTAGTTTTTAATAACCAAACTAACCGTGCTCGAGCGGCGGTTAGTTTGGTTACTTCACAGCTGTTGTTGACAAGTTTGAAACGTGTTTGGCGGCTTTTGCAGTGTTTGTGGATTTTTGTCTTATAAAACTATATTTTTATGATGACTGATAAATAAACATGTGATACAAAATGTATTTTTATTATTTAACAGTATATATTCATATTAGATGAATTTATTATTTGTTCTGAAGCTCGTATTTACTTTTTTCTTTGTGTTATTTTTTTATCCCTATATTTAAGTTAAAACCGGTGTGATACAGAATACAATATTTTTATAATATAAACATTTTTCCATATTAAATAAATTTCACATTTCGAAACTCATCTGTCAAGTGACAACTGTCATCGTGAAAGTGTTCCGTTATGACGTCATTCTAACCGTAACCGTAGTAAAATTGAACCGCACTGTGGTTCATTTTCGGAATATACTATAGTAGTGTATTCCGAAAATGAACCACACTAACCATGGTTAGTTTTTTCAGTAACCGGTTTCATTACGGAACACGGTTTTTGAAATTTTTGGTTAGTTTTTAATAACCAAACTAACCGTGCTCGAGCGGCGGTTAGTTTGGTTTGTTGACAAGTTTGAAACGTGTTTGGCGGCTTTTGAAGTGTTTGTGGATTTTTGTCTTATAAAACTATATTTTTATGATGACTGATAAATAAACATGTGATACAAAATGTATTTTTATTATTTAACAGTATATATTCATATTAGATGAATTTATTACTTGTTCTGAAGCTCATATTTATTTTTTCTTTGTGTTATTTTTATATCCCTTTATAAAGTTAAAGCAAGTGTGATGCAGAATACAATATTTTTATAATATAAAATTTTTTCCATATAAAATAAATTTCACATTTCGAAACTCATCTGTCAAGTGACAACTGTCATCTTGAAAGTGTTCCGTTTTACATAAAAAAATGACGTCATTCTAACCGTAACCGTGGTAAAATTGAACCGCGCCGTGGTTCATTTTCGGAATATACTATAGATGCATCATTTATTTGGAAGTAAACACGAGTCAGGGTTGGTCCCAAATAAATACGGCCTTTATGTGTCACCTGTTTTGGACGTGACTCTCAGTTTTTTAACAGTTTGTAGCAGACTCGGAGACTAAACTCTACATATGTCACCGGCATTTGTCATAAATAATAAATAAACGACAAATTCAACACAGAAAACTTTAAATAATTGTTTACAACTAAAGCGTATAACTAAGAATGGAACATTTCAAATCTCTTCTCAAAAAAAATAGTTCGTTTTGTAGGTGGCGCAGTGATTGCAACCCAAACAGCTGTTTTTACGTCACAATGTCACGTGAGTGCCCGCATCCTAATCATAACTTGACCAAATCGCATAGTCATAACCTCATAATATTCGCTACCCTTTCGTATGCCGTTAGTAACCTATTTAAGGTTACTACAGTTGTAATTTACTCGCTGCATAGTTGAAATCCTAGATAGATCATTATAGCCCTAGGCTGCAATGTCAACAGTCAGTCATTAAAACACTAGAACACAAAAGTTTCTCACTGCTCCATTGCAAAGTTAGTAATTATTCACATGCGACCTCTGCCGTAACAAAATAGTATACGTTCAATTAGCCTAGCGCTAGCAAGCACTAGCGAATTTGTTGTTCTGAACTGTGCGCTAAGTACAGTTTTGCTCGAGCAGTTAGCGAAAATATCGAGCATATAGGTGCGTTCAATAAGCCCAGCAAACCAAGCAATTACTAAGTAAGCAAAAACGATTTATTGCTTGGTCCACTGAACGGTTTGCTCGTTTTGCTACATTTTCAAGAACGAGTTGTACCGAACAAGACATCGTGAAATATGTTCGACTGATGATAAATCAAGAACGAGTTGTACCTAACAAGACATCGTGAAATATGTTCGACTGATACGAGTGCGCACGTTGTATATACTTTTTATGCGTTTTGACTTTTGACAGACTGAAATTTGTGCTAAAAATTTTCAGCCAAGTTTGTGTTGGTGATATTAGGCTACTGTTTGGAATATAGAATTCAATGATTATATATTTTCTAAGAACCATGATGGTACATTCACTAAAACTGATGACGGCTATTTTGTAGCCCTTGATAATAATAGTAATCCTACCGATAATAGCTTGATATAGATCAATCCCATCATCTACGAAAAACTTAATATATTCGTTTTCCATTTTTCATATATGTAAATTAATTATTGTCTGGCAACTATAGAAATAGTTTCGATCTTTCAAATTATAAACTTTCAATTTGAAATTCCCGCAAAAATATTTATATGTCTAGCAAAACCGTTCAATGGTTCTTACTTCCGGTTTGCTTGTTTTGCTTAGTACGTTGAACGCACCATATGAAATCTCCTCGAAGTAATTGCGCTAGATTGAAAAACGCGGGAGTTTATAAATTCGTAGTTGCCAGCAGA
The DNA here is from genome assembly GCA_911728475.2 of Pterostichus madidus. NCBI lineage: Eukaryota > Metazoa > Arthropoda > Insecta > Coleoptera > Carabidae > Pterostichus > Pterostichus madidus. The sequence continues at coordinate 11,170,361 of OU452311.1, forward strand.
CATGATGCAACATAACAATTTTATTTATTTGAGAAATGTTGATGGTAAGTTTGAATGAAAATGGAATACCAATTATGATTAATGCTAACAATAAGTACATATTTATTTTATAGTTTGATACTTTATGCATTCAATAATTAACATAACCTTATTGTATAAATCGTGTTTTTTTTTTAGCTGCATCGAATTAAAAGATGAAATTAATGAGGAACAAAATACGGGACATTCAAAATAAGTGTATCAAATTTCTAATGCTATGATTATTTTATAAATAAATTATCTTAAGAAGCAATTTCGTTTCTTTGTAATGATGCAACTGTTGTTATTTCTATTCTGTTCAGAGAATTCGCTTATTAATATTTTACTGTAAAGCCGCATTCACATCTCGAAATTTGGTGAAATTTGTAAACACGAATTTCTGTAAATTACTTCGTGCATTCACAACTCGAAATTTATGTAAAGCCCCTGGCACATATAGCGTCAAAACTCCGAGTCTACCAGACTCGGAGTTTTGACTGCCAAAAATAGAAACGCCTCTATTTTCAGCAGTCACGACTGCCGAAAACCAACTTCATTATGATGCTGGTTTTTTCCATATCTTCCTTTGTTGTTTGACGTATGAATTTTTATTGTTTGTTTTTGTTTGATTTTTGTACATTTTTATAGTTAAATTCATTTACTTTATACATAGTTAGAAACTTTTAAGTTTTCATATTTCATTTATAATTCAAGTCATTTTTTTAAATTTATTTTTTTGTTTTATATATCCTAATTTATAGTTTTTATATTTCTTAATAACCGACAAACATTTTAAATAATATATTTAAGTTTTTATATTTCATTTATAGTTCATGTAATTTTTATTTAATTTAATTTTTTTCTTTTATATTTCGTAGTTTATAGTTTTTATATTTCTTAATAGTCGATAAATATTTTAAATAATACAAATTAACAAATAACACGTTAAAATTAACAAATATTTAATTCTGACTGTCAGAAACACCGACTCTATATGTGACACCCGTTTTGGACGTGACTCTCAGTTTTTCAGCAGTTTGTAGCAGACTCGGAGTCTTGACGCTATATGTGCCAGGGGCTTAATATCGACGTCTATTATCTTTTCAATGTACCATCTCCCAGCTATTTTCCGATTGGCTTGTTACTGACCACGTGTTAGAGAATTCGTTCAATTTGTACCATCGATGTACTTTATTTGTAGAACGGTCTCTAAATTTGGTAAAAAGTTTGGAGTTTGCAAACTTTTGTAGAAAGTGAAACCCAAATATATTGGTGTTGACACTTCATCAAGCGCTTCTAAAATTTGATCGTTCAGAACGTTCGAGCATTTTGCAAGAATGTAGCGCTAGCAGCTTTTGAAATGCTACTTGTTTTGAACGCACCTATTATTATTATTACACTTGCAGTACATAAATTCGAAAACTGTTCTATCATAGCTTTCATAAAACACGCAAGTAACTCTCAATATGTGCACAAAAAAAGGAAATAAATGAGAAATTACCGCGCATTCTCATAAATGCTAAATAATAATTAATTAAGTTAAGTTAATCAACCTCACTTAATAGATATACAAAGAAATAATGTACTATATAAACAAGTAATATTTATTATAATTAATTCATTTCACGGGCTTCAGTATAAATATACATAAATAAATATATACAAATTATTATGTGTTAATATTACAAGAACGTAAATATGTATAAAATTATACACTTCAATAAAAAATCTAATTATTTAATTTTCTATAATTCTCTCTAACAAATATACTGAAAATAAAAAAAAAGATACCACTACATCACCAAACAAACAAATATATTTAGCTAAAATTGTTACACGTTATTTACCCTGTTTCATATCCAGTAAATACCGTGTTATGAATAGTAAATTTTATATTATTTCAAAGACTATTCACTGATTAATAATTTATTTGTACTCATTTTGTCCTCAATTAAACATTAGTGCTTCTATCTATATCAAAAATTTTGCTTATATTAATCAGTAATAATTTAGATTTTTAATTTCTATTTAGTAATATTCTCATATATATACACACATTTTCCTGTTCAGCCAAGCTTTCTTGATCTACCAAAAATTAGGACATTTTTCATTTTTATATAACAACTACTTACAAAAATTACCCGTAGTTTTAAATTTATTTTCAGTCGTTCTAAATAAATGTTAAGAGTAAATGACGTCATTATAACCAGATAATATCTCAGTCTAAAAATAAACTTCAGCTGATATTTTGAAAGTAGTGACCGTCATGCCGATTAAGGGCGACTAAAAACTAGTTGATTTTCAAATAAAAATGGTAGAAAATTTAGTTCTGTGTATATTTTATACGAAACATGTATTTCTAAAACAAATTAGGAACATATGTGTAGATACTGAACTTTATAGTCCTTGAATTCAAAAAAAAATTCTGAATTGAATAAGCAAATAAAAAAGCTAGGTTGCCATTTAAAATAAGAAATTTGCACCTCGTATTTTGAGAACCACTAGACGAAAAAAAAATTGTTAATAGTTTTGTAGTACACATAGAAAATGGCATTTCTTTGCTAATTTAACCAACCTTGTAGCTCTTATAGTTCTCGAGATAGCAATGGTGGCACAATTAAATTGAACACTCTGTATACTTGTTAGAAATTCTAGTATTTATTTCCTAAAATAATGTAGGATAGTTTGACAGCGATAAAATAGAGCTGATTAACCACCCTTAAATAGCGGTCATACTAGCGGTTTATATTTCTAACCCACACTTTTTTTTCCAAATTACAGCTTCACGTCGTTTTGTAGAATGAAAAAATATGTAAATTGATCAAACCAGCATGGCTCAACAGTAAATAATCTTATCTGGCAAATCGTGAAAAGTAAAATATTACTTTATCTAATCTGATGCTTATTGCAAATTTTTACATGCTAGAAAATATATTTAATTTTTATATTAGAATTATAAGAAACATTTCTTTATTTTTTGGAAATATTACTTTTTCCAAATATAGTCATTAACAAAAATAAACAACTGCTTGAAATTTACTGGAAAATATACAGGAAAATAATAAAAATATTATTTTATATCTTAGTCAAAATTTAGCAGTGTGGATTTACAGATATATACAAAACTAATTTCATATTTGATATTACGTAATTATTGCCATATTAGTGATGAGCATTTACAGGTCAATTATAATTATGTGAATTAACCAGTTAAATGAAATTCATAATATAGCATAGCTAATTAAGCATTTTTTATTATATTCGCGAAGATTTTAATCAAACTTTTCTTTTGATACTAAATACAGCATATTTATATAACAAAAATAAAACAAATTTATCATTTAAAAAATTTGAAAATATAAATTTAAATGATTTTGTTTTTCATCTTCAAATTAATACAAAATTAAACACACTAATAATTTATTTTTTTTAAATATATAAAAATAAATAATATAACTTCAACAAAGCAACAAACAACTTATTTCGTGTAAAAAAAAAACAAATTACCGAAGTACTTTTCATTTTTTACATTTTGTTTAAATCTAACCAAACTTTAAAATAACAGGAAAAGTAAAATTAGCCGGTTAATTATGAGACCAAAATTAATCCGGTTAATTAAAGTCAATTAGACAAATTTTTTTTTGTACATTGTTAAATCAAAGGAATATGCAATAGCACAATTTTAAATAATACAAAAAAATTTACGTTTTCTAACTATAATTGAGGGGTAATCTTTAAATATTAAAATACAAAATAATAAATAACATGTATATAAAACTGTACAATTAAAAAACTACACATTTTATATAGAAAAATGGTACGATATAATTAAATAACTATTTGTTGGAAATACCAAAAAAAAAATCCTGATATGATAAAATATATAATATTACTAAAAATTGGTACTATACTGCAGTTTTGAATCTTTATACACAAAAAAATATTTTAATAGAACATACCGCCGGAAATAATAACAACCACACTGCCAAAAATTGTTACATATATTAATGGAGAAATCTACCCGAAATTCGCCAATCACCATGCATGTAATAATTATTAAATATTAATTAACTACGTAACATTAAGTAATCAGAGTAAAGGTTTCTATTCTGTAACTTAGCAAAAAATAATATTCATATAACATGAAAGTCACTACATATTATCACAAAAATAACATCATATTCAAACATGTAGTCATGTAAATACATTTTTCATTTAATAGTTATGTTACTGTTATAATTAATATAGGTGAATACTTGTCGTTGTTATCGAACATATTTCATAATATTTAATTTTCGTACTATATGTACAAATCAATCATTGAATGATAGAGATAGTGAATAAGCTGGGAATGCGACATTTATCGGACAGATAATTATTTTGGCAATTAATCTAGCGGTGTAATAAATTATAATAAAGTGCACATCACTATTTTATCCATTTACCACGAATATATTTAAATTTATAGTCAATAAAATGCAAAATTGTTACATAAAAGTTATAAATTTGCATGTCTTCCTTATGTGCTAAACTAAATATAAGAGAAGATTATACCATGGCAAATATTTCAATAGAATAGCTTAACAATCTGGATTTTAAATAACCGAATGGATTCAAATTCATTCAAATTAAAATGCAACATGAAAGAAATATATAAATATCTCCTTGATTACATTATTAAACAATGCTATAAATATATTTATAACGTCAGTAATATTTGGGTAGTTGAAATAGTTTACTCTTTTCAGGCATATCCCTTTACCAAAGTACATGCTTAACTGAATGTGAAAGTGATAGAATTATGAGAAAATGTTCCTACAATAACCTATAACACAGTGTTTCAATTTATAGACAGCAAGCATGGAGTGATAAAAGTAGGCTAAACTGGTTCAATTTTTGTTTCTACTTCTACGGTCTAGCTGTCTTCTCTATTTCTTACTCTCTGCTCAGTGATATGAACATTACAAAATTTAACTAACAGATGAAACCTCTATTCTGTTTACTTCTACTAATTACTTAGTTGATTAATTGTTTCGACACACAATACTGGGTGTTGGCATAAACTGGGCAGAAGTCCATTAAATCTGTTATGTACAATACAAACACACTTACTTATAAATCTATTCGCGGCCTATACTGTAACGTTAATGGTGGATTCTGAAATCGCCATCGCGTAACATACACAAACTTTAGCGTGTGATCTTTTCCAAGCAGTTCGTCGTTACATAAAATGTCAATCTGAAAAAAAGAGAGATTAAGTATTTATTCAGAACAATACATATACATACACATAGCTGGGCAAGCTACTTAAAAAAAGTAGCTAAGCTACAGCTATTCTTTAAAAAAGTAGCTGAGCTACAGCTATAAGCTACATTTTGTAAAATACAGCTAAGCTACCGCTAAAAGCTTTCATTAAAGTAGCTGTTAAATTTTAAAGCTACTTTGAATTATTAAATTTGCCATTGTCATATGATCAGTTGATCTGTCTTTTGTTATGACTGTTAATAAATGTAAAAAATCGCAAATGGACAAATGTACTGTCAATTTGTTATGCTACAATTCTTATTTATATCGGAATAAATTAACAGTCACATTAACAGAAGACTCCTAAACAGTCAATGTTTAGTTCATTTAATATTTAATACAAAACTAAGATAGGTTAAGAACAAGTGAAAAATAAAATATGTTAATAGATTTTGTTAACCTACAGTTATAAAAAACAATAAAGAAGGTACAATTCAAATACAAAATTAAAATTAAAATGTATTTCTTAATGAACAGTGGTAGCTTTAAGCTACAAAAAGTAGCTATAAGCTACAAATAGTACCTTGAAAAGTAGCTTCAGTTGTTATAACAATATTTTTAAGCTAATAGAAAAAACACATGGCTCGCTATAAGCTACATCTATATTTTGTCACATTTAGCTAAGCTACAGCTACAGCTAAGGTAAACGTAGCTAAGCTACAAAAGTAGCTAGCTACTGCCCAACTCTGCACGTACACATTTCCATTTCCATTACCATTTCCATATACATATACACATACATATCCATATACATATACATATACATATACATATACATATACATATACATATACATATACATATATACATATGGGTCATTCCAGACAGGACAGACAAACCGGGGCGCAGTCATGTCACCAATTTGGCTGAGACTTTTTTTGAAAAATCTTACATATATTAGAAATTGTTATCCCAACGGATCGATTTTTTGAAAGACTTGTAGATAATGAAAAAAATTTTTGAACAAAATTCGTGCCTCAAAAATGAACCTTTTTAAGGTATCTTTAAAAATCCATAACTTCTCTAATTTTTATTCGATTTGAACAATTTTTTGACGCATCAAGATTATAAAGTGTAAGCTTTCGCAAGGTCTACTCGTTTATGTGATTCACAATAACAGTCGACAAATATAAGTGTCCGAAATTGTGTTAAATTGTTGAAAATAGTAGGTTTTTCATTGTGACCTATACTCGACTAGTAGCAAGCTATTTGTTCCGCTTCTGGTCTCGAATCTTTAGAAACATCTAATAAGCTTCGATACAAACTTTATTCCCATTTAGAAGCTACTTAACATATCACTATTACATTTTGAAAGTGTAAAAAAAATCGTGTTTTTCGCAAAAAGAGCAAACTTTGACACGCTATTTTTCAAAAACCTAATTTTTTATTTTCTTTTTATTTTACCCATAGATTCTGCGTTCTAAGTGCTACATTTTGCCAAAGTTTCAACAATACTTTTTGCGTTGTTACCGAGATATGATTTTTTTTTTGTTTACAATGTTTTGGCGAATTCTAAATGTGGTTAAATTGACATTTTACGCGCATGGCTTTAAGTTTCTTATCACTAGCAATAAATATCAATACAAATTAACTATTTCAGAAAAAAAAACTATGTTCGGAATTTTCTGGCATTTGCAATATGTATAGCGAACAAATTAATGAAATATTAATCAAGTATAAATTTTCAACTAACATATTAGATTTATTAAGTGATTAAATTGTGTAAATCAATTGTTGATGACTCGAAATACTTTACAAGTATTTATTTCATATAATCATGTACTTAAACGTATCGACCCGAAACACTAGTCATCAGCATACGTAAAATGAAAATGTAAGCTCAACGTATATTTTAATGTAAAATGAGTAATACAAGCCAACAAAAAAATGTTAGAAAACAAAATAGTAGAACATCTCCACATGGAATCCTAAGGCCATAATTCAAACTCTAAGTGATTCTTAGATCCAACTTAACCTCACTATTATATTATACTTTTATTTGAATGAATTAATTATAATTATTATAAAATTTTATTCCAATAATAAAATACATACGCCAATGATTTTATATAAACACTGGATAACATACATTTACATCTGTAATTAGACAAGCATGTTGACGACAGACAAAAATAGCGCTATATTATAGGTAATAATAATATAAACAAATACACAAAAATAGTATATAAGAGATATTATTATTATTATTACTATTATTATTATTACTATTATTATTATTACTTTTGAATATATAAGTTTTAATTTGAAGTTATTTGTAAATACAAAATATTATGAAAGAACTAATTTAATTTTAATTATGGCTCAGTAATTGCAAATATTAAAAATATTTTATATGGCCTATCTTTAATAAACATAGTCGTGTTTGTCAAACATTTTCAATCCTACACATCACCCTTGCTTCATAGTTCCCTCCATACAAGCTCATATACTCATCATACTCGGAATCATTCATCTCCCAAGACAATCCTTTAATCACGTCCACATTCAATCACTCCTATACACTTTTTCATTAAACTTTCTTAGACGCACGAATCATATGCTCAAAACATTTCAAATTACTCACACCTTAAGCCTTATTCACCTGTTGACGGATGAACGACCTAGGGCGCTATAGGAAGTAATTAAAATTATGTTATGGTACATAAAATTTTTAAAATTCATAGTCATTCAAGTCGAATTGATTATTACTGTAATATGTAATTCTGAAATAGTTAATTTGTATTGATATTTATTGTTAGTGACCAGAAACTTGAAGCCATGTACGCAAAATGTCAATTTAACCACATTTAACATTCGTCAAAACATTGTAAACAAAAAAAATCATATCTCGGTAATAACGCAAAAAGTATTGTTGAAACTTTGACGAAATGTAGCACTTGGAACGCAGAATTTAGGGTTAAAATTAAAAAAAAAAATAGGTTTTTGAGAAATAGCGTGTCAATTTTTTTTACATTTTCAAACTGTAATAGTGATATGTTAAGTAGCTTCTAAATGGGAATAAAGTTTGCATCAAAGCTTATTAGGTGTTTCTAAAGATTCGAGACCAAAAGCGGAACAAATAGCTTGCTATTAGTCGAGTGTAGGTCACAATGAAAAATCTATTTTCAAAAATTTAACATAATTTCGGACACTTATATTGGCCGACTGTTATTCCGAATCACATAAGCAAGTAGACCTTGCGAAAGATTACACTTTAAAGTCTTGAGGCGTGAAAAAATCGTTCAAATCGGATAAAAATTTAAAAAGTTATAAATTTTTAAATATACCTTAAAAAGGCTCATTTTTGAGACACGAATTTTTTTCAAAAATTTTTTCATTATCTACAATTCGTTCAAAATATCGTCCTTTGGGATAACATTTCCTAATATATGAAAGATTTTTCAAAAAAAGTCTCAGCCAAATTGGTAAAATGACTGCGCCCCGGTTTGTCTGTCCCTGGCTGGAATGACCCATATACATAAACATATACATGCATACACAGTTCATCCTTTATAGTATCGAGAAATGATACATGCAAAATTAGAGAAACCATAAAAACATTATTAACTATACAACAATCACATATATCGTCGTAAAATAATTGTGACCTAAATATAAATTATAAAAATACATACATCTCGATATTTCTCCATTCCATTTAGAACCTTTTTAGCAACAAACTTCTTCAAATGCATGATTGTTGCTTGTGCAGAGCATCTTATAAATCGTCGCTTCAAAGTCTTTAAGTTAGGACTGATACATTCCAAACAAACATTCACTTGTTCATCTTGACGATGATAATCAGATTCTGCATGAACATCAGCTGGGGTTTTTTCCTCCTCCACTTCATTAGGATTAACTTGAATATCTTTCGGACAAGGTAAACCCCGTAACCGATAAAATTCCCTTTCTCGATTACTTTCATCTGGAAAATTAGAAGAATAGAGTGAAATTATTTTCATGTAACAAATGAATGAGCTTACTCTTCTGTAGGTCTGGTACTAATTTATAAACAATATCTTGCATAGTACGATCGAAACTTATATACTGCAATGGGTGTGATTGATGTATTACGATATTGCATGTTGGACAAGTATTGTTTTCTTCGAGATGCTTCACAAGACAACTTTTGCAAACTAAAAGGAAATAAGATATAATTAGCACAATATGCATTTGACTAATTCACTTCAGTTACATACATGTGTGTAGACATTCTGTTACAGTTGTAGCATCTACTAAATAGCCCCTGCATATCTTACAAGTTATATGGCTATTCAAAGTTTTTAGTTTTATTCTTCTCTCCATTATCATAATTTTATAAATATAATGTATAAAATTCACAATATTAATTATTTTAAAATAAATCTATACAATTATTGATGAATGGCATATATTCTTCTCAGTTAAATACATTGTAATGTGTATAAAAGTGTATCTGAAATGCAATAACAAACATTATTCTGAATATGTCAACAACGCTGAATCTGCTTACAATATTCACATGTCTGCTATCAGAAATTGTAGAATACAGTAATCCTTTAGATGAATAAAACTGCAGTTAACTAACTATTAGTAATTAAATTCCCTTCCATAATTAAATTGTTTAATACATATTAATCACAATAAAACATTTCTTAAAAAAGTATTATAACCACAAAAAAGACACGATCAAACGTCAAGATGCATGTCTATTATTTGTTCTACTTGACAGAAGTACCAACACCAACAAATTAATTTTAAGGTTGATAATAAAAATAAACTAGAGTTGGACAAAGCAATGTACAACCCTTTTAGAGGAGTGTTTTCAGCGATCGCTACTATTATCGGTACATTCAGTGTCAAAAGTTGCATTGAAAAATGGCGGTTTATTTGAATTTATGAAATAAGACGGCTTGTAATTCTTTCCATTTATAAAAATAGCATGTCAAAAGAATAATAATTATGATGCATTAATAATACATAAATATATGATTAACAAATTTTCATAAATGCGCATATCGTACATGGTACGACGGCCAAGTATTTTCATTAGGGTGAACCACTCGATCTGAAGATAACAACAGAACAGTGGTGAAATGACGATCTGGGGATTGCATGTACAATCATAATCCGCATACACTGCCTTTTATTTCATCATAAAATATTTCTTCATGCTAGTCATACATCAACTTGGTCATCGTCCTAAAATGGTGATCTTAGTGTTTCATCTATCTCTCACTAGATGTAGACTGGTGCAGTGCATCAAATTATTCAAATATATCCCTATGCAGTCACATAAAATGCATGTATGATAAAATTCACACAACAATCTCCAACACCCTAAAATGCAGTTCCTGCTTTTGAATTACACAGTATTTTGCAACACTCTAAAGTGCAACATCATAATGTGCACTCCGCGCAAAATGGCGGTTGGCGGGAATATATGAATCCATCACTTGCTATAAAACGTCAGTTTGACTTTTAGCAATGTTTTGATAATAATAACCGTAGATAGAGAGCAAAGATTAATAACTCTTTAAACACTGGTATAGTTTAAAATAAATAAAAACCATAGAAAATAAAAGAATGAACTGGAAAAAATATTGTATTTTAAGTATAAATAATAGCTGTATTCCATTTGCCACTTGGTTCATTTAAATCAGTTCAGATGAATTAGACAACATGACGAAATGAACTGAATTAAGCAAACTGGTGCATTTATTGGAGTGAATTACTACAAAATAACTTAAAATGAGTAATTCTATTACCGGAAATAGAATTAGTGAAGTAATCCAGCGAAATAAATAAATGATTTGATTCATTAAATGTAAGTTAGATCTGATCCAAATGGCAAATGGAATACGCTTATTGTGTATTTCGTATAAATTTATTAGTCGTTAGTCTCTTGATAATTATGAATTTAGTGATATGTCGGTATCATAATTTGACTTTTTAAACTAATTACTACGTACGCTACATGTCAATATGATTCAAAATTGGCTTCCAAACCGAAACTTCTACAGAAGAATATAGGTCTAATTCTATTATAGTAATAAACGGAGGCAAGTTAGTGGCTGATATGATATAAACACATTCGGATCAAACGAAATAAATTTGGACTGAAGATAAAACAGCTGCTTGGCTCATCGGAAGAAAATCTATCCTCTTCATTAGCAAATTGCTGTTATATAAAGCAATGATTAAGCCATTTTGGACCAACGCAGAATTATCCGCATTGTCAACGCTTCCTGACATTGTAGTTTTCTGCAAGATCTTCGAATGCTTTTAGTTAAAGAAAAAACCCCAAATTGAATAACACCTTCGATAAAACCTCAGTAGGGTAGTGCGATTAATAATAAAAATCTTAACATCCTGGTGCTCTCGAGGGTAAAATAAACTTAGTTAATATATGAATGTACAACTATGAAACAAGAAAAAAGTTACAAAGAAAAAATTAAATTTTCATTGACCGATATAATAATAAACGAATACTGAATAATATATACTAGTTATAAAATATATATATTTTTAATTATTACAGGTTTTGTACAAAATGATAACCGTCATCCTTTCAGTATGATAATAGTTTGAGCGTAATCGACAATTGAAATACAGCCTTTTATCCTCGATATAAATGTACCGTTTAAAACATTTTCTTAATATATTTAGATTCCTTGTATTAAATCATAAATTTCGCAGTTCTATGATAGTTTGGCAAACTAAGATTTCAAAAAGTATAATATTTAGACAATACTAGATTTAAGATAAATGTGTTTCTGTTTTGTCTGGAAAATTGTCTTCTTTATTTGATTAGAGTTGTGGTTTCACTGTAAAAGTTAACTGGTTTTGAGAAATAGACAAAATAGTAATTTACGGCTGCTAATTTCACTATGGCTAACTGTAGTATGATGAAGCGTTATGCAAATTCAGCATATTACTAATTATTTCCGCTAAACATTTTAAAATTTTTGTATTGTAATACTTTTACGTGAATGTATTTATTTCTCTAAATTTACGCCGGTAGTCCTGATTAGATTAACTTACGTTTTTTAACGGTAAAACTTTTTATGACTACGATTTTATCCCTAATTTTGTATATTTGTCAGTATCCTGGTTAGGTATTAAAATGTATGTATTTAATGTACAATAAATATTTAGTACGATCAGATTAAAAAAGTAAATTTTTGTGAATTTAAAATCATGTTAATAAATTATGTTTTCTTTGAACGGAAGCTCAGTGTATATTTTGTACTGTTTTCATGGATTTTGTTATCAAAACTTTATGATAATTCTTTGCAAAATAGATTAATTAGTGTAGGGATGGCCGGGATCAAATTAACACTTTGTATATTACCGACATGACCGGGAGCGTCTGTATAGTGCTGCCGTCTATATTTAAATGTCGCGCGAAATTAATAAATTTGAAATATTTGACTTCAATTCGACCAGACTTGACACTTGATAAAACAATATGGTCGAGAAAAGCTATAAAGAAAGGAACTGTTTCCATTGCCGTCGACGGTAACCTAGTATTTTATGAATCGTTGCCAGCATTTTAAAAATGCGGTCTACTTGAAAAGGAAAGTAATTAAAGATGTGGTTTAATCTAGGTTAAAATGTTTGTTTTTAGTGTAAATCCACTTAAAAAACACTTTGAAAACTATTTTTTAAAAATTCAAATGAGCAGATATAGCGCGACTTCGGTGTAAAATGTTCAAATAGCGAATTCATGAAATTTTAATGTAATGTTATTTGTGAAAGCAATATTATAGGTGCCGGCAACTATTTAAGTTGCCGTCGACGGCAATGGAATACAGAAATTAATTTAAATATATTATTATTTTTAACTTCTATTAATTAGAATTGATTCCTGTTGTATAGTAAAAATATAAAAACGAACTCATCATCATAAAAGTTTCAACTATGCACAAAACTATTTTCTTATTTAAGTTTGATTAAGAATTAAATTTTGTTTTAATGTTTAAGTAAGTGATAAAGAATAACCACTTTATTATATTCAATACTAGCTCTGCCTGAAGCAGATATCCTCTTTTTATTTAAAGTTACAACAAACTTTTAACATTTGCTATGATCGGTAGTCTTCAGCCGACAGATTTAAAGAAGAAAGTAGTTGGGAGCTAATTTCACTGGCTTTCATATAAAAGAATGCGTAAAAAGTTTATACACTCATAATTTAAAATAGCTGAAAATAAAGGGTTCGGAAAATTTCTACGAAGGTCCACGAACCTAATGCTAAATCATGCAAATTTTCAAAGCGATCCGACCGAGCGCAGGTGTTAATTTCTGTAAGTAACTAGCAAACTAAGAATGTTAGAGTACTTTTGTTGTATTTTCTAATGAAAAGTACTTTAATTTTCTTATAACACTTTGACATTGAAAAGTGCACTAGGACGAACAATTTTGATGAGGGATTCGTGTATTGAAAAAGAAAAATGTTGTTTTTAAAAAAAGATTTTAACATCTGTCATTACAAGAACATATGAAACAAAGGTAGGTATAAATGAACATATGATTTCACAAACACTTTATTATTACCCAAATGTTAAAGTAAAATTTAATTCAAATTCATAGGACATGTTTGCGCAGTGAACTAGTGAGAAGGGACCACTTCGCTCTCACCAATAACAGTCTGTAAAAAAAATAATTTGTGATTTTCCGTACCTACGGATTGTAATGTAAAATAAAATAAATATGGATAACATTGCTATTGAAACATCGGAGGTTTAACACCGATGATAAAAATATCGATGTTTTTTGTAAAACATCGAGTACTCGATATCAATTCTAATGATCCGAGATGGATGAATTGACATTTACATGGTAACAATAAAGTATTTTATTAATTTTGAATAAGTATGATCCGAGTTCTGTCGTCATTTACGATTAGAAAAGGGTAATTTCAACATAAATATAATTATCAAGAAGGATGGATCATCTAAAACAAATCCCTGGTAAATACATTTGTCTAACTTTCTAGATTAGATTTTTTCACACGTATCAAGACGGTTGACGTCGTTCTACATTTTATATGTGTGAAACTTCTTGAACCATTTATCTGGAAGTATAATTTATGAAAAACATTTTCAAAAAAATTGCCTCTTCAATTATTAAAACGACTAAAATTTCATATGATAAAAAGTTAAAGAACAAGAAATACTGAGCTAAGTTAATTGTTTAACAAAGTAATTGACTTACCACGTACTCATCAAAATCATTTTTTAATAGTTATAAATAATTTCACTTATTAATACATCGACACAAATTTATTTCTGGTTATATTTTAAATATATCTAAGCAGCTTTTAATGTATACAAATACCGTAATATGACAATATAATAGATAAATTTATTATTTATTTTCATCGTATCTTTTATTATTTTATTTTGTTTATGTAATTTGGATGAAGCAAAGATAATGGTTTTCATCCTGACTTACAACTTCAATTGCATCTAGGCATGTCGATTTAAAATCGAGTGAAATAATCGATTTTTTAGTTCGATCTGAAACACTCAATCGATTCATAAACCTCTCGAACCCAATTGATTTACGTTATAATAATAAAAAAGTGGTAATTGCCAACATGACTTAAGTCGACTTCAAAACAACGAATCCCATTACTTATTGGCATCATCAAAAAAATTCTTCGTGTGATTCAATAAAGCCGATTGTCAATCAATATTTTTGTATTGTTGAAACATTCGTCCCATGTGAGCGGCTGTTTTCCGTAGCAGGAAATATTGCAAATGACGAAAGAAGTCGCCTAGATCCGGAACGATTAGATAAATTAATCTTTTTTAAATAAATCACTTGACTTAAAATATTGGGACATGTAATAATTTATTTATTTAATTCAATAAACCAATATAATTTATTTATTATTTTATTTCTTGATTGCAAGTTTGCATAATAACTGTCAAAAAAATCTACTTACGATTCGATTAATAGATTTTTTTTAGAATGAATCGACATGCCTAATTGCATCACATTTCATATAAATATTCCCTGCATATAAAAATCCAATTAATATTTATTTTAAATTTATCATTTACCTAGGTATTTACTTTTTTACGACGTTTATGGATATTTTATTACATTATTTGAATTGTACTATACTGCGTATAACAACATAATAATTTTAAAGTCATGCTTTTCTATATATCTAGAGAGTTATTAATCTTTACTCTCTATCTATGGTTACTATTATGAAAACATTGTTAAAATTCAAACTGACGTTTTATATTTTTGCTTGCTGCGCTATCTGTTGGCAAGTGATGGATTCGTATATTCCCGCCAACCGCCATTTTGCGCGGAGTGCACATTATGATGTTGCACTTTAGAGTGTTGCAAAATACTGTGTAATTCAAAAGCAGGAACTGCATTTTAGGGTGTTGGAGATTGTTGTGTGAATTTTATCACACATGCATTTTATGTGACTGCATAGGAATATATTTGAATAATTTGATGCACTGCACCAGTCTACATCTAGTGAGAGATAGATGAAACACTAAGATCACCATTTTAGGACGATGACCAAGTTGATGTATGACTAGTATAGAGAAATATTTTGTGGTGAAATAAAAAGCAGTGTATACGGATTATGAATTTCTGACGCTACCCCATTTTATGTGACTGCATAGGGATATGTTTGAAGAATTTGATGTAGTGCACCAGTCTACATCTAGTGAGAAATAGATGAAACACTAAGATCTCCATTTTAGGACGATGACCAAGTTGATGTATGACTAGTATAAAGAAATATTTTATGATGAAATAAAAGGCAGTGTATGCGGATTATGAATTTCTGATGCTATATACACTTTATATCACCGAACAAAAGCATGTATGAATAATTTAGTATATAAAATATTTAATCAATTAAATGCTCTAGTCTACATATTCGCGAAAAAACTCAACTACAGGTGGCACTGTTGTCGCGCACTCTAATTGGGAAAACAAACCAGATACCGCCATTGCTTTGTATGTATTCGACGTGTTGTTTGGTGTTTTAGTTTCGTTTTTATTATAAAGTTTGGACTTTTTATTCGTTTTGAGTATGGAAATATCATTGCCCCATTATGTTTATTGTATCGTGCAAATAATTTTGAGCTGTTGTAAATAAAATTTTAAACATAACAGCCAAAACTCTGAAAGATAAATCAGTTTTTAACTTTACGAAAACTAATAATGTTCTTTCTTTTATATTTTTATTGTGCAACTTCCATGTTGAAGATGCTATTTGCATGCAGTGTTCTATTTTCACAAATGTTTAATATTTATTCGCGTATATGCATACATGTTTTTATCTGATTGGAATAAACAGTTAATTAAAGTCTCTTTCATATCGCTTATCCCTAAATTAATTTGACATTATCACATCTGGTGGCGGATATTTTGTCAGGCACTGACTCCAGTGATATTTAGGAACATGATGGCTGTGAGGAAATATCTGTTTCTACAATGGAGGAAAGCTCCATTCTTTGTGCCGTGCTTGTTTCTGTCACTAAATCCGCTTTTAAGTTTGATACTGTTCTGCAAATATATGAAAATTACTAACATCGAACAATTTTCTAACTCTATATTCGGTATTTACTTGTTAATATTCCGCTTTATTGTTCTATCATCTCTGCTTGAACTTTTCTTTTGATTCGGAAAACTACCTACTGGTAATTTTTTGGTTGGAACAGCATCAGGTTTTAATTTTTTTCTCCATCAGCTTTGAACGATATCCTTTTAAAAATATATGTAATAATAACAATAACAAACAATTAATTACACATGTTCACAATTACATACCCGGTGATACAAAATCTGTAGGACTGAAATGTTCACATTCATGTACTTACTGGTTTTCCTATTTTTAATGCATGAACCCATGCATGTCGGATTTTTAAGTCTTTGGGAAAATAATGCAAAGATATTTTTTCGCTAATATAATTGTTACATTGAGGAACTGAGCAAAATCTCTTAGATTTGCTCATTTTTCTGTTCAAATCTCCTATCCCTTGCAATGTAAACAACGCTTTGTTTTCCCAATTAGGGACCTTTCAAATTTTGCCACCAGATGTCAGCCACTATGTATTTTTTCGCCAATAACATACAGTCTTCTTTATTTGGTTTGTATTTTTACTAAATTAGGAATTTAAATGAAACTGTGCTTGCATGAAGCAGTGCATGAAAAAAGCAATACAAATATAAGGCAGTAGTTGAATATTATAGAACTGCAGTGTCACCTCTTAATTTCCTCGTCAAAATTGGCGAATCAAACCATTTACCAAAGCTAGGCGAATGCAGCGCCTCTATAGTTGATTTGAGTTGTCAATGAATCAGATGTGATTGTTGTTCTGACGGTTTACGCATTCTTTAAAATTACTTTGAAAAGTTTGCACAACGATTGTTTATATGAGTATTTATCATTTTTTATTATAAAATGTTTTACAAGAACTGTATACCAATGCAACATAGTATTTAAGTACACAATTAGTAACACTAAAAATCATTAGAATGAAATACAAATAATTTTTGTTGTTGCACAAAATGGATAACCTGTACATAATTTTTTAATGACGTGTAAATTTCAGTGGCAAATTATGCATTTTGTTGCATATTTTTGCACGCAATGTGCGACATCATTTATGAGACACAACAATAAGCCTAGAATTATTATATACCAATTACTATTGTGAAGCTCAAATTTTAAATAACAGTCATGTTTTCTGTTATAAATGATGAACAGTTAAGTACAAATACAATAGAACAACTTTCTGATCCATACGAAGAAAGTGGTCGTGGGTGCAGAAATAAAAAGAAACAAATGGATCCAACTTGTTGTCCAATATGTAGTGTAACACTCCGAATAAGTGAACTGAATTCACATTTAATAATGGAGATGGAAAAGCTATCAAAACTAAGCCTTCATAAACAAAGACGTAGCCCAAAAATAACATCACCTGTTTCAGGACCCTCAAAATCAACAGATTTTTCAGAAAAAAGTTGGGAGACCTATCAAAAAGTGAAATCTAATAGACAAGGCCGTTTGAAAATTAAATCCAAAAAGCGAAAAACAGATGAAATGACATGTCCAGTTTGCAATAAAGTTACTTCAGAAGATATAACTTTGCATGTAGAAATGTGTTTGCAACGTATGGATACAAGTGAATCAGTGAGTGATGACGAAAATATAGATGTAGAAGGCGATGATGGGAAATTTGAAGAGTATGAATGGGCTGGACAAACCAGAGTGCGGGCATCAAGTTTACTAGAAGGTGGTTTTGCTGGATTAGGCATGGGAACATCTATCATGAAACCTACAGCGGAGGAAGAGGATGCAGACGTTAACATTGATGGTGATGACACACAAATCTATGGACCAAGTCATTATACAGAAGAAGATCTTATTAGTGCCAGTACGGAAGAAAATTCTGCAATAATTGATATGAATACTTCGGCCGACAATGATGAAAAAGACAAAGAAGATTTAAGTGAAATGTCAAAAACTGTTGTTATTGATTCACTGAAAATGAAAATTCGAGAACTGGAAGAACGTGATCAAATTAAAGAACAGTATAAATGTTTAATATGCATGGGACGTTATGTTACACCTGTAGTATCAGTTTGTTGTTGGCATGTACATTGTGAAAAATGTTGGTTAAAAACACTTGCAGCTAAAAAAATATGTCCACAGTGTAATATGATTACTTCACCAGCTGAACTCAGACGTATCTATATTTAAGCAATAATAGTGCAAATGTAATTATTTTCAAGGTAAAAATATAAATTTATTGGAAGAAGAAAATTATTTTAAATTGTGTTTAAGATCGAGTTTAAATAATCAAATGAATCCAATATACTTCTTATTTAGACAGATTTGTTTCAATTATTTTTAAAATTTTGATTAAGGTCTTCTAACCATAAAATTGTAATATATTTCTAAATATGGAGTGTCCCAAACAACTGACTCACAGTTGTTATCTATATGTTAAATTTGATTTTAGTTATAAAAAAAATGTATGATTGTATATTATTTACTTCTCCAGAAATTTTAATTAAAGGTCTTTTCGTCACATTCAAACATACCGATGCTTCTACAAATAATTCCTTTGGTGGAAACTGTATTTATTCTTTTATTTATTTTACATACATGTAAAGAAAAGTATTGTCCATTTAAATACATAAATGACAAAAATTAATTGTAATGATACAAAGTGAAATTTACAATAAATGTTGTTAATTTTTGTAACTAGATTGTATGAAATTTACAAATAATATATTTATCCTAATAATTAACAGGGTGTTTGCAAGATTTTTGTAAGAATATTATATATATAACTAAAAAAAATACCAAATACCAAATTTTGAGTTACGACACTTGTCGCAATGCTAATAATAATCCAGTGATATCACTTGCACACAGCGTCAATGCAACCAATGCTAGGTGAACCATACAGAATGAAGTTAGTATCACAATGATCTCTTTGTAACGAAATATTATTCTTATTATAAATGAAACTTATTATGTATTATACATAATTTTAAAGCCAATACTTCAAAGTATGGTAATAAACTAAATACCAGTAATGTTATGTACGAGTGTTAAGGTGAAACATTCGGCCTGAAGTTCGTTAGCCAATAATTTGTTATTGCGTAAGTGGGGTTTCTTGTGGTCCTAACAAAAATGTGGATCTGACCTATCACAGAAAATCAGGAATATTCTTTATAGAATAGTGGAAGGGGTATTGGCGCGCGTTTAAAAGCTAAACAAACTTGAAGATCTTCAAGAAAATGATTTTAAACCACATGTCAACACAATAAAATCTAAAATTTAACAAAATATAGTATTTTATTTGATATTATAATATAAAAATAAAAAATTTTACTTACAATTTTATTTCCGTTATACATAAGCATATAATAATAATAATAATAAATTTATTTCCATCGATCAAATACAATGATATATGATGACAGACAAAAAAAATACATTATTCTATGGATACCTAAACAGTAAAAACAAAATTATAATTATAAGCTAAAGAACATTTATACATAAGACATATATTCATTAACAGAATAAAAACTATATAATTGTATATTATTTCACTTCAATTATCTTATTTTGATCAACTAAACCATCTGGCGAAGCAGCTAAATATCCTGCATTACGTTCTAAATTTACAAATAAACCACATGATTTTACTGTAACTCCGTTACATGCTCATAAACTTGTAATTCCACAGATTCTCTAGTTTTATTCCAATCAGTTGCTGCAGTTGTAATATTTCGAACGTAAAGCATTCTTTCCACAAGTGGTCCCGCTGGAAGTTTTCGTTTACATACTTCACCAAAGTTTGAAGCGGTTAATCTATGCTTTCTTTCCTCCATCCATAACATGTTTTCAGATTGTCCACGCGTTTTTATTTCCAACTCATTGCACTTGTTTATATCTACACGCAACGTAAATATTAATTTACAAATTACATCATATAATTCCGTAACACTCATATCCGGTCTCTGAGACTTAGTACCATAATCAACATTTGTTACCTTCTTAGAGGTTTCCAGTACTTTCCTTCTTATATCTCTCCTAGATAATGCTTGAAGTAGTCTAAGTTTTTCCTGACGCCGCTATATTACATCTTTTACATATTTGCCCGGACTTTGACCCTGATTGGCTTTCCACACTTTATAGTTCCACTCGGGTCCATACTGATAGTGAAGTCCAGCACCATAACATCTGACATTATATGAATCTCTTCTGCCATAGAACACTTGTTTTCCGCCTGTAAACTTATTTACAAAATGCATATATTCCTCCGCACTACAAAAGAAGAATTTCTTACCAACAGATTCATAATTTTACTTTCATGGCACTAGTAAAAATGTCATATGTGTTGTTATCGTCAATTAGGGCTGCATTACTACACTTCAGCCCGACAGCCATCATGGTTTCCAAAACAATGCGGAATAATCTGCAGCAAATCAAAACGTAATAAATCTTCAGACGGTTCAATATCATTACAATTACTTGTAATTACTTTGTTTGTATACTTACATATAAACGTTATTTTAACGTTTGTTAATATACGTCTGTTGTTACCTTTACGTGTAGGATATTCATAGAGCTGTTTCTTCACCCTTTTCACTAAATGCTTTGTGCATTCAATCTTCTTTATGGAAGCACTGTACGGTACGCATTCCAACAAACGTTTGTGAACTGATGAATCTCCATCACCTATAAATCTTGTATACCGTAAATTATACAGTTTTTCACTTACGCAAAATCCTTCAACAATCAAATCGGCTTCCATTGCTGGTGAAGATCCTTGCCAATTTCGGAAGCATTTATGGTTTGGGAAATTCATTCCTCTCCTCTCTGCCACGGCACAAATGCTGCAGTACTTATTTCGAATTCCTAAAAACAATAATTTCTTAGAATAATGACCTACTATGACCGCAACACCAGATTTCGCAGTATAGCTGTGACCGTAGCTTCTGTGCGACCAACCTCCATCAACAACAGCGGTGCACATTCCAATATCATCATTCATCATATCTCCAGTTTCTCGTGCATGTTCCAATTCCACTTTTGCAGCTTCTTCCATGCCAAGAGTTAATGAATTCTGCCAGTGCTCTCCTACTTTATTGTGACACTTCCTGAAGAGTTTTTCAGACATCACTGGAATATTCATCGTTCCCAGAATATCTTGCAGTCCCGAGAAACCCTTTCCAACTGCCAAAGTACCCCAGATCTTATTAAGGCAGTGTCCACTTCAAAACTGTTAAATAAAAACTTTAATATTAATAAATAAACTCTTATAAATACAAATATACTTACCTTACACACATTTGACGTTTGAGGTTAAAACCATATCCAAAAATGTTATTATTACTTTATTATTTTGTAAACAACATATAATGTATATATATTCATTGTTGTTATCATTATTAGTCAATCATTTTTACATATCTGTCAGCCAAATTTAATTTCGAATAAAACTTCGATACTTGAGTGTACATCATACGTCATCAAAAATCCGAATCACACACCGAAAACTCATTATTCAAGAACACCAACAATAAATCTATGCAAATTTGAATTTCAACAATTAATTTCTTACGAATGTCATTATATAGATAAATATAAAGCAGTGTATTACTTACATATAACATTCTAGTTCATGAATAAATACTATTCAAGAGCAAATAAATCATGAAAATACATGAAAAAAATTATATAAATGAAGCAGCCAAATTCACAATTTTGAGTCAGATTTTCTCAAAATTGGGCCCTACGTTTTTAATTAAAAAAATATGTATATTTAAAATTCAGATAGTCTATAACACAAAAAAAAATCAGCCAAATTAAACACAACACTTTTGAGAAAAAAAAGAAAAACTTCGTTTTTCATGCTATTTTTGCCTATTTTATTTTTTTGATAAAAATTGTCGTGTTTAATTTGGCTGAAAATTTCATCAGGCTTAGTCTGTCGTATTTATAATTTACTGTATTTTTTATATTGATATCGTAGGGCCCATTTTTAAATAAATTCAAATTAAATTTGGTGTAATACATAATTTATTTTCTTTTACTATATGAAAGATATTTCAAATTAGTAATATTATTATAAAACTTTAAACCTTTGACTACAAAAATATGTATAATAAATAATATGTTTCATTTATAATAAAAGAGATATTTTATTTCAAATAGATCAAGACAGATCGTCGTTTCACCACTGTTCTGTTGTTATCTTCAGATCGAGTGGTTCACCTTAAAAGAAATTACACTCAACATTTCTCTGATCTTCTATAATACAGTAAATTTTTATTCAATTTCATCGTGGAAGTTTGGAGAAAAAAAATAAAATATGCGAAAAAACCCTCAAAACAGGTCTTTTTCGTGTATTTTTTGTTTTGTCTCAGAAGTCCCGGGATCAAATTGGATAAAAATTTAGTATATTATAAAAGACCTGAATCTTAAATATAGAGAATTTTTTAATTAAAATTGATCGTCACATTTTTGAGAAAATTAGATTTAAAATTTTGATTCATGATCTCTTACACTTCAATTCCAATTTATTTGTATCATAAAGATTAAACATTCTTGTTCAAACACTTATCAAAAAGCTGAATGTTCAGAGATTATGTAGTACTACTTGTTTTTTTTTATTTGGATGAGATTAAATATATGAAATATTTTTTTGAAATTTGAATTTATTGTTGCTTCTTCGCGAAATTATTATTTTCTACATGTGATGTGAGCTTTGACGTACACTCAGCGTTAAAATGATCGGGAAGAATGACAGCTGTCATAATCGTGTGTCAAGATGTACTTCATAGAGATATATATGAAAATATATAAGCATTTCATAATTTGTGGATTGTTATATTATATTATAATATTCAAAGTTATGGGTACTTTTTAATAATAAAATATTTCATCAGTTTTAGATGAGCATACTAGTAGAACAGGATAATTTGCAGTACTGGAATGTATTATTTATCTCTCAATAAACGATATTTTCAACAAAAAAGTTTTTAATTGTACGGTTATAGAAAATAATTAATTTCTAACCTCAAACATTTTATCAAAATAAAATTCATAACAGGATGAATGGAATGTGATTTCATTATTTGGACACCTCAGAATATAGAAGTAGAAACAATAAAAATTGATGAGGAGTTAGTTCAATGGATGCTTTCAATATTAAAGAAATTTTATGTAAAGGAACTTGCTCCAGAAATAATGTATTCACGAAAAGAAAGAAGTATATCGATCAGGAATATGCCACAGAATCCATAGAAACAGTTAAAGTTTGATTTTTCTGTCAAATACTTTTTCTGACGCTCGTTAAAATCAAAGAATTTCTTTAGCAGAAAGACATTTTCTGCCGCTCACGTGAGTCAGAGAAATTACATGACATAATGGGTAAATATTCCGGCGTTTGAAGAAAAAATGGCATATTTTATGTGCTTCATCTCTAGTTAATGGTCATCTTAACAATTTCAAACTTTACTATTATTGATATTGTAGAGTGTTTTTAACGATTGCTACCTTAGATTCCATACTGAACATTCGATTTTGTTGTTAGGTTTCCCGTTAATATTTATATTTCAGTAGCTATCTACAAAATTATTTCATAAGAGTGGGAGGTAGTTTTTAAGATGAATTATCCGGGCCGAAGATAACATCAGAACAATGGTGGAAGGATTATCTGACTTGATCTCTTTGAAATAAAATATCTTTCTTATTATAAATGAAACTATTATATATATAATCAGTCAAAGATCAATAATTAACCGTTTATTCCATTTAAATATATTTCTCATATGACATTTTAATATATACAAAATTATATGTTCTTTTATTTATGACTACTAACTTGATACTTAATAAACATTAATAAAAATACATAATAACTCCTTCTCACTAAAGTAGGAACAATAATAAATAACACTAACAAATTATTACTAATTATGAATAATTTAATCTTGGCGGTCTTCTTAAATGCCGTCCAAATCTGGATTTTGGACTGGAAGTAACTTGTGATGAGCGAGCATCAGTCTCAGTCTCAGGCTCAGGAATCTCAGGCACACTCGCAGAAATTGGTGTACTGGTTGCTAATGGTGTACTTGCAGCTATTGGAGTACTTATTTCAGGAATTAAAGGTTTTTCAGAAGATAAAAATGAAGGAAAAGTTTTAATTATGTTTTGCTGATTGCTACTCTCATTTTGTACCACAGAATTACCAGTGTTACGTATTTGATCAACATGACGCCTATGAATTACTCCACCAATATTAATTAGATAATGTAGCTGTCCTTCCTTTGATTCAATGGTCCCAAATTTCCATTTTTCATTTGGATCATTGTAAACTCTGAATGCAACTGGATCACCTACATTAAAAATTCTTGAAATTTTAATCGGTTCAATATTTTTCTTCATTTGATCTAAAATTAGATTTGGTTTTAAAAGATCCAGTTTAGACCTTAATTCCCGTCCTAAGAAAAGAGATGAAGGTGAACGTCCTGTAATTGAATGCGGTGTTTTTCTGTAAGTAACTAGAAATTTTTGTAATCCTTCCATTATATTATTGCCCTCATCTAAACATGCTTTTAAAGAATTTTTAAAAGTTTGTACATTTCTTTCCGCTAAACCATTTGTAGCTGGATGAAAAGGTGCTGAAAATCTTTGTATTATTCCCCTACTATTACAGAATTTATTAAATTCTTCACTTTAAAGCCCCTGGCACATATAGCGTCAAGACTCCGAGTCTGCTACAAACTGCTGAAAAACTGAGAGTCACGTCCAAAACGGGTGTCACATATAGAGTCGGTGTTTCTGACAGTCAGAAATAAATATTTGTTAATTTTAACGTGTTATTTGTTAATTTGTATTATTTAAAATATTTATCGACTATTAAGAAATATAAAAACTATAAACTACGAAATATAAAAGAAAAAAATTAAATTAAATAAAAATTACATGAACTATAAATGAAATATAAAAACTTAAATATATTATTTAAAATGTTTGTCGATTATTAAGAAATATAAAAACTATAAATTAGGATATATAAAACAAAAAAATAAATTTAAAAAAATGACTTGAATTATAAATGAAATATGAAAACTTAAAAGTTTCTAACTATGTATAAAGTAAATGAATTTAACTATAAAAATGTACAAAAATCAAACAAAAACATAAACAATAATAATTCATACGTCAAACAACAAAGGAAGATATGGAAAAAACCAGCATCATAATGAAGTTGGTTTTCGGCAGTCGTGACTGCTGAAAATAGAGGCGTTTCTATTTTTGGCAGTCAAAACTCCGAGTCTGCTACAAACTGCTGAAAAACTGAGAGTCACGTCCAAAACGGGTGTCACATATAGAGTCGGTGTTTCTGACAGTCAGAAATAAATATTTGTTAATTTTAACGTGTTATTTGTTAATTTGTATTATTTAAAATATTTATCGACTATTAAGAAATATAAAAACTATAAACTACGAAATATAAAAGAAAAAAATTAAATTAAATAAAAATTACATGAACTATAAATGAAATATAAAAACTTAAATATATTATTTAAAATGTTTGTCGATTATTAAGAAATATAAAAACTATAAATTAGGATATATAAAACAAAAAAATAAATTTAAAAAAATGACTTGAATTATAAATGAAATATGAAAACTTAAAAGTTTCTAACTATGTATAAAGTAAATGAATTTAACTATAAAAATGTACAAAAATCAAACAAAAACATAAACAATAATAATTCATACGTCAAACAACAAAGGAAGATATGGAAAAAACCAGCATCATAATGAAGTTGGTTTTCGGCAGTCGTGACTGCTGAAAATAG
This sequence comes from Pterostichus madidus, assembly GCA_911728475.2. NCBI lineage: Eukaryota > Metazoa > Arthropoda > Insecta > Coleoptera > Carabidae > Pterostichus > Pterostichus madidus. The sequence continues at coordinate 11,197,049 of OU452311.1, forward strand.
AGGCGTTTCTATTTTTGGCAGTCAAAACTCCGAGTCTGGTAGACTCGGAGTTTTGACGCTATATGTGCCAGGGGCTTTAAGGTGAACCATGTGTTCTGAAACTAGTATCAGAACGATGATTTGCCTTGATCTCTTTGAAACGAAATATTATTCTTATTATGAATGAAACTTATTAAGTATTGTATATAATATTGAAGTCAAAACTTCAAAGTATGGTAATAAACTAGATACCATTAATGTTGTGTACAAATATTGAAAGAAATTACACTCAAAATTTGAATTTATTTCTCAAAAATGCTAAGAACGATTTTATTTAAAAAATTCTGTATTGTTAAGAATGTGGTCCTCTATAACTCAGAAAATTTTTATCCAATTTGAATTTACAGTTCTGGAGAAAAAAAATAAAATATGCGAAAAATGGCTCAAAACAGGACTTTTTTGTGTATTTTTTGTTTTTTCTCCAAAACTGTAAATTCAAATAGGATAAAAAATTTCTGAGTAATAGAGGACCATGTTCTTAAATATACAGAATTTTTTAAATAAAATCGTTCCTAGCATTTTTGAGAAAATTAGATCTAAACTTTTGATACCATGCTCCCCTACATTTCAATTTTAATTTATTTGTATTATAAAGATTAAATATTCTTGTTCATACACATAACAAAAAGCTGAATGTTTAGAGATTATGTAGTACTACTTGTTTGTTCATTTGGATGAGATTAAATATATGAAATATTTTTTAGAAATTTGAATTTGTTCAAGCTACTTTGCAAAATTCTCATTTTAATCTATTGAAGAAGGTTTTGGTGTACACTCAGTGCAAAAATGATCTGGCGTTTTGACAGCTGTCATGATTCATGATATATTTTAAAATGTTACACTATGTACATGAAATGAATATTTCAGAATTTGTGGTTTGAAATATGTTTAGTTTTGTTATATTATAATATTCAAAGTCATGGGTACTTTTTTATGATAAAATATTTTCTCAGTTTTAGGAGATCATAGTAGTGGAACAGGATTATGTGGAATATTGAACTGTATTATTTATCTTTCAATAAACGATATTTTCAACATAAAAGTATCTAATTATACGGTTATAGAAAGTAATTCATTTTTAACCTCAAAAATTTCATCAAAATAAAATTCATAATTGGACGAAAGGAATGAGATTTTATTATTTGGACACCTCAGTTTATAGAAGTACAGACAATAAAAATTGATGAGGAGTTTGTTCAATGGGTGTATCCAATAGTAAAGAAATATTATGTACAAGAACTTGCTCCAGAAATAGTTGATTCACGAAAAGAAAGAAGCACGTCGATCAGAAATATGCCACAGAAACACGGAAAGTAAGAAATTTTAAAAGAGTTCAAATAACCTGATTAATTTAGTGGGACGGAAAATACGGTTTTCTGGTGCATTTATAGACATTGGTAAATATTTTTACGCATATAAATCATTCATTAAATGACACTTCTAATTCGTCATAACTCTAGAATATATTGATATATAAGTGGCATAAACTGGCATAATGGTGAAAGCGAAAAATTGTATATAAAAAGCTATACTATATCAGAATCTATAGAAACAGTTAAAGTTTGATTTTTCTGTCAAATACTCTTCCTGACGCTTGTAAGAATCAAGGAATTTCTTTAGTTTACCTGCGGCAGAAAATGTTTTCCTGCCGCTCACGAGTGGCAGAGAAATTATATGACATAATGGGTAAATATTCCGGCGTTTGAAGAAAAAATAGCATATTTTATGTGGAGTGAAATTGACGTTTTGTGTCGCATTTGCAGTTGATGGACGAGTGCACAAAACGTATCACTTTAACTCCTTATAAAATAATATACTTTATATATGATTATGTATAATTGAAATAAAATTGTAAGTAACTTTTTAATTTTTTTTATTATAATATCAAATAAAATACTATATTTGATTAAATTTTAGTTTTTATGTTGTCGTCATATAGAAATATTTCTTGTGATTTAAAATAATTTTCTTGAAAATTTTCAAGTTTGTATAGTTTTTAAACGCGCGCCAATACTTTTTTCACTATTCTGTACCGATCCACATTCTTGTTAGGACCACAAGAAACCCTACTTACGCTATAACAAATTGTTGATTAACGAACTTCAGGCCGCATGTTTCACCTTAAAATTGATCGTGTCAGACGGGCTTTATTTTTATTAAACAATTCATTCAACTCACAATAGGATGCGGGCACTCACGTGATATTGTGACGTGTAAACAGCTGTCCCGTGAAAGAACACTGCGCCACCTACAAAAATGAACTATTTTTTGGGACGAGATTTGAAAAGAACCCGGTCAAACTAGCATTTGAAGTATGACAGCTGACGACTACTTGTGCCATCTAGTGAGAAATGTAGGTTATAATGGGACACCATTTTAGGAATGGAGAATAAAACAGTGTTTGAATAAAGCGAGAAATTTAAAAGGCAGTATTTGAATATTATAGTGTTGAATAATGCACTGTGTGCATTTGGCATTATATGCATTTTATATCACTGAACAAAACTATGTATGAATAATTTAGTATATAAAATATTTAAAAAATAAATACTCTAGTCTACATCTACTGAGAGATAGATTAAACATAAAGTCTTCTTTATTTGGTTCGTATCTTTACTAAATTAGGAATTTGAATGAAACTGTGCTTGCGCGAAGCAGTACATGAAAAAAGCAATACGAATATGAGGCAGTAGTTGAATATTATAGTAGCGTTCGATTTGCAAACAATCTCACCTCAGTTCATTTCAACTGAGTTGAGATTCTCTGAAATGAGATGATATTTTTTCGATCGCAAATCGAACGGGTTTTGACAGGTCTGAACTGAGTCGGTTACGTGACGAACGTTGTAGTATCATTTCGCGGACCACACATGATTTTCTTGATGTTTTTGTTGGAAGTGAGCTGTGGGACATGATTTATAATAACATATACAATTTAAAAAAATTGTTAAATAACTTCCAAATATTCAAACTACAAACAAAACATAACGAATTCTACCCCCACTCTTAACTGAGTAAAAAATCTCAGTACGCACCAGTGAAATAGGTAGTGCAGCATCGGCAAGGGGGTAAGTGAGTGTCTCACTTGATCTCAGTTATGTCAGTGCAAATAGAACAGCACAGAAAAACTGTCAAACTGAGGTGAGGTGAGATTTACTGAGATTTGGTGCAAATCGAACGCTACTTATAGAACTACAGTGTCACCCTTCTCAAGTATTGAGTTTAATTTGTCTGATTTTCTTTCTGTAAAAATCTGTAAATTAGAGCTCGATAAACCCTGTGTCTTCGGAGGTCACTACTATCGTCGGTACATTCAGTGTCAAAAGTTGAATTTCAATTTGTGAAATAAGACGGCGTATAATTCTTTCCATTTATAAAAATAGTATGTGAAACAAATAACAATTATGATAGATTAATAATAAATAAATATATCATTAATAAATTTGCATAAATACTCATATTGTACATGGCATGGGGACTGAGACTGTATTTTCACTTTCGCGCCAAAGTAGAGCAACATCATTCGTTATATACCCGAATGGGTATTCCACCCACGGTTTTACTTTGGTTTGTCGAGCTCTACAATACATAATAAGTTTCATTAATAATAAGAATAATATTTCCTTTCAAAGAGATCAAACCAGATCATTGTTCTGTTGCTAACTTCAGATTGATTCATCTTCACTTTTATTTTTTTATTCATCGTGACTGGTTGAGAATCGCAAAAATGTGATGTTACGACGTCGTATTTATTGATGACGTAGATATCATTACATTCAGAGTTCGACAAACCAGAGTAAAACCGTGGCTGGAATGCGCATTAACTCCACCCATTCATCATGTATAATATGAGTATTTATGAAAATTTATTAATTAATATATTTATTTATTATTAATCTATCATAATTATTATACGTTTCACATACTATTTTTATAAATGGAAAGAATTACACGCCGTTTTATTGCACAAATTGAAAATAGCAGGAAAAGTAAAATGAATCGGTTAATTGTGAGGCAAAAATTATCCCGGGTAATTAACGTCATTTATGCTAATTAACATTTCGGTTAATTATCCTTGCCCATGACTAAATTTTTTATACCTACCATTAATATACAAAATGAATAACAAGATCCAATAACGTAATAATCAGGCATTACTGTCATTTTCGAATATACTGTTTTTACGAACTTAATAGACCAGAAATAAAAAACACAATATAATTACAGAAAAGGATTTAATATTACTAGGAATGTACATTATACAACACGAAATTCATTTACAAAACTGCATAAAAAGGCCACATTAATTCAGATATTTGCGACATCTCTTAGCACCACAAGTACATGGTATTTTGTCTTCCTCAAAAGGAAATTTGTAGTCATATGTCAATTCTTCACCTTGAATAATTTTGCGTAAAGCAAAAATTAGAATATGTTTGTGACCCAAAATCTCCAACACACGAGAGTAGCAATTTGGCTGAAATAAGTCAAATACATTAAGCAATATTGAACTCAAAAATATATACGGGATGTTCCCTGAATTTGTTTCACTCGTTTATCTCATTTGTTATTGAAAATATTAAGAAATTATAAATAGAGAAAATGAAACGACTTAAAGAATTAAAAACTGTGTGAAAAGTCTTCTTTAGTTTTAAAATGGCGAAAATAAAATTTAAGTTTTTATTTTTTAAATTGTTATTAAATACTGGAATGTATAGTGAAATATATTTTTTAGATGGTCTAGATAATTTCGTTCAATATCAAATAACGCATATTTACTGAAATCATTGTTTTTTTAAATAAAAATTAAAAATAATAATAATAAATTTATTTAAATAGTCAAAAGTTAATAAAACTCAAATAATATCGCTATATTAGAAAAAAATGCATTTTCGCCATTTTAAAAACAAAAGATCAAAACTTTTCATAGTTTTATATATATATATATATATATATATATATCCCTGTGGCTCCTCCACCACTAACATCTTTGGGGGCCGTGATTTGACGACTGGTAACCGCATTTCACGCGCAAAATATATCACTTACCGAGATCTGCTTCAGCAGAGTGCCACACCCAGTAATGGGTAGAAGGCGTGATGATATATTTATTTAAATATATATATATATAAATAAATATATACAGTGGGTGATCAAATTATTAGAGCCACAGTAAGAAAAAGGTATTTTCTTACTTTCGGGTACAAATTAAAGCACATTGTTTGGGTTTTTAAATTAAATTGTTTTTATTAATATTAGTTTCTAAATAATACGCTTAAAAAAAGTAACAAAACATAGCTAAAAAAATTCTAAATTTAATATTTGGTAACCTTTTGCTGCAATTACAGCTGCGATTCTTTTGGGCATACTTTCTATGCATGTTGCGCAGTGTAATTTAATTTTATCATTTCTGTGCCACACATCAATCAAACGCTCTATTAGCTGAAGTTTGTTTGTGACAATTTCCAAGGAATTTGCAAAAGGTGGTGTTACCAAATATTAAATTTAGAATTTTTTTAGCTATGTTTTGTGACTTTTTTTAAGGGTGTGGCACTCTGCTGAAGCAGATCTCGGTAAGTGGTATATTTTGCGCGTGAAGTGCGGTTACCAGACGTCAAATCACGGCCCCCAAAGATGTTAGTGGTGGAGGAGCCACAGGGATATATATTTATATATACAGGGTGGTCCATTTAAAGTGTTATCAGGAAATATCTCGGAAACTATAAATTTTACGCAAAAATGACCTAGACGAAAAACAATCGTACAAAAGGGGGCCATAATAACGAAATATTGGTTTTGTCCTAGATGGCGCTGTTGTCGCTAAATCATAGTCAACTCAATTTTTTTAAATGAAAACCCCTATTTTTTATTAAAGAATCAGATTCCTCGTTAAAAAAAAGAAGAATTTATTTAGTTCACTTTTTCGTCAGCATGATAGATGACGCTGTAATCGCGAAAAATGATGTTGCTTTCGGACGTTCCTGTATTAGAGCTTATGCGCGCGGCTGTGTGTGTGTGTATTATTTGAGTTTGTGTGCGTGTGAGTTTGTTAGTTTTTGTTTGTGTGCGTGCAAGCGCATCCACTAACACGCACATCTAAAATCACAAATAGTCTCATTACATTCAATTGCCATTTTTATAAAATATGGTTTATCTGATTGTTTACATTCTGTCTAAAATCATATGGTGTAAATTTAAATTGCATTTTATTTTAGATTTTAATTAAATTAAGCATAAGCTCTAATATAAGAACTTCCGAAAGCAACATCATTTTTCGCGATTACAGCGTCATCTATCATGCTGACGAAAAAGTGAACTAAATAAATTCGTCTTTTTTTTTAACGAGGAATCTGACTCTTTAATAAAAAATAGGAGTTTTCATTTAAAAAAATTGAGTTGACCATGATTTAGCGACAACAGCGCCATCTAGGACAAAACCAATATTTCGTTATTATGGCCCCCTTTTGTACGATTGTTTTTCGTCTAGGTCATTTTTGCGTAAAATTTATAGTTTCCGAGATATTTCCTGATAACACTTTAAATGGACCACCCTGTATATATATATATATATATATATATATATATATATATATATATATATATATATATATATATATATCAATATTCTGTACCTAGTTACAGCGGGTAGCATAAGAAATTCATAATCCGCATACACTGCCTTATATTTCACCGTAAAATATTTCTTTATTGACAACTCAAATCAACTATAGAGACGCTGCGTTCGCCTAGCTTTGGTAGGATAAATGGTTTGTTTACATTAGAATACATATGTTAATGTAGAGCTCGTTTCGCCAATTTTGACGATGAAATTAAGTATTGTGCAATTGTTTAAAGTCTTGGACGTCTACACAATCGTAGGAAAATTGTATATATTTTTTTAATTCTGAATAATTCGCGTAGTATTAGAAAATAAAAACAGATTTTTTTCTCATGATCATTTACTTTTTGCTTGCATAATATTATTTTCGCATAGATAAATAATTTATGGTTAGAAAATACATACTTAATATGGGGGTAGGTATTCAACTATCAAAAATATAAACTTAAAAAATGTAAACATTGAATATTTACTCAATACAAAATTATACTAATTTCATGTTCTGAAGATTCCGTATTATATTTATGTTCTACAGGCCGGCATGTAATATTAAAGAACATGATTTAACTGACGAATTAAAACCTAAATTTAAATTACTTATTGACCACTGCTACGATAATTTATTAATATATGAAATTAGTAGTGTCATGTGTAAGATAAAAAATTGCTGCCGGAGTATGTATTACAAATTATTAACTGAGGACGATTCTTTATCATATGTTGCAATGGTTCAGAGCGATTTGCATCCGTAAAAGCAACAGTTCATATTAGATTTTCTTGTTTTAGGTTGTTCATAGCAAAAATTTAAAATTAACGTTATAGAAATACGTATGTTTACCATACAAACATGCACAATAAATGAAACAGTTCCATCACGAGTAGATATTTTTTTACCACTAGTTGGCGTATTCGAGCGCTAGAGTTGTCAATACTAGTCATACATCAACTTGGTCATCGTCCTAAAATGGTGATCTTAGTGTTTCATCTATCTCTTACTAGATTGGTGCACTGCATCAAATTCTTCAAACATATCCCTATGCAGTCACATAAAATGCATATGTGCTAAAATTCACACAACAATCTCCAACACCCTAAACCGCAGTTCCTTCTTTTGAATTACGCAAGTATTTTGCAACACTCAAAGTGCAATCCGCGCAAAATGGCGGTTGGCGGGAATATATTAATCCATCACTTGCCAACAGACGGCGCAGCAAGCAAAAATATAAAACGTCAGTTTGACTTTTAAGGCGAAAGATACGGGCTGAAGTTAGTATCAGAACGATGATTTGCCTTGATCTCTTTGAAACGAAATATTATTCTTATTATGAATGAAATTTATTAAGTATTGTATATAATTTTGAAACCAAAACATCAAATTATGGTACTAAACTAGATACCATTAATGTTATGTACAAATGTTGAAAGAAATTACACTCAAAATTCGAATTTATTTCTCAAAAATACTACCTACGATTTTAATTTAAAAATTCTCTGTTTAAGAATATGGTCTTCTATAATATAGAAAATGTTTATTCAATTTGATTGTGCAGTTTTGGAGAAAAAAAATAAACTATGCGAAAAAACGCTTAAAACAACTTTTTCGTGTACTCCCACAATCAAATTGGATAAAAATTTACCGTGTTATAGAAGACCATATTCCTAAATATACAATTTTTTTAAATCAAAATAGTAGGTGCCATTTTTGAGAAAATCAGACCTAAAATTTTGATATCATGATCTCCTACAATTCAAGTCCAATTTACTTGTATTATATAGATGAAACATTCTTGTTCATACACATATCAAAAAGCAGAATGTTGAGACATTATGTAGTACTACTTGTTTCTTATTTTGGATAAGATTAAATATATGAAATATTTTTTTGAAATTTGAATTTGTTATTGCTATTTCGCGAAATTCTCATTTTTTACAAGTGAAGTGGGCTTTGACGTATACTCAACGTTAAAATGATCGGGAAGAATGACAGCTGTCATAATCATGTGTGTCAAGATGTACTACATAGAGTTATACTTACATGAAAATATATAAGTATTTCATCATGTGTGGTTTGAAATATGTCGAGTTTTATGTTTCGTATTATATTATAATATTGAAAGTCATGGGTACTTTTTTATAAAATATTTTATCAGTTTTAGGAAAGCATACTAGTGGAACAAAATATTTTGAAATATTGTAATGTATTATTAATAAATGATATTTTCAATATAAAAGTTTTTAATTGTACGGTTATAGAAAGTAATTTATTTCTAACCTCTAAAATTTCGCAAATTACATATTTGTTGTATTGTTTACAGTTCAGGTTTATAAAATAAACTATAAAAGGAATAAATATTTATATTACGTATGCATGTTTCTAAAATCAGAATATTCTGGTTTCAGTGTGGAAAGCCAATCAGGGATTTGAACATTTTACACCGAAGTCGTGCTATATCTGTTCATTTGAATTTTATAAGTGGATTTAAACTAAAAACAAATGTATAAATGTATATATATATATATATATATATATATATATATATATATATATATATATATATATATATATATAAATGTATATATATATATATATATATATATATATATATATATATATAAATGTATATATATATATATATATATATATATATATATATATATATATATATATAATTATTACAGGTTTTGTAGAAAACGATAACCATCATCATTTCAGTCTGATAATAGTTTGAGCGTAATCGACAATGTAAATACTGCATCTTTTATTCACAATAAAGATATACTGTTTAAAACATTTTCTTACTATATTTAGATTCCTTGTAATAAACTCTTAGAAATTATAAATCCGAGTTATAATTAAGCTATTTTATTAAATCATAAATTTCGCAATTCTACGATAGTTTGTCAAACTAAGATTTCAAAAAGCATAATATTTAGACAATACCGGATTTAAGATAAATGTGTTTCTGTTTTGTCTGGAAAATTGTCTTCTTTATTTGATCAGAGTTGTGGTTTCACTGTAAAAGTTAACTGGTTTTGGGAAATAGACAAAATAGTAATTTACGGCTGCTAATTTCATTATGGCTAACTATAGTATGATGAAGCGTTATGCAAATTCAGCATATTACTAATTATTTCCGCGAAACATTTTAATATGACTATATATAGATTAATGAACTGCAGGGGTTATTTTTTGTATTGTAATATTTTTACGTGAATGTATTTATTTCTCTAAATTTACGCCGTTAGTCCTGATTAGGTTAACTTACGTTTTTTAACTGTAAAACTTTTCATTACTACAATTTTATTCCTAATTTTGTATATTTGTCAGTATCCTGGTTAGGTATTAAAATGTATGTATTTAATGTACAATAAATATTTTAGACGATCGGATTAAAAAGTCAATTTTTGTGAATTTAAAATCATGTTAACAAATTATTAAGTTCAATGTATATTTTGTACTGTTTTCATGGATTTTGTTTTTATCAAAACTTTATGATAATTCATCGGAAAATAGATTAATTAGTGTACGGATGGGCGGGATCAAATTAACACTTTGTTGACCGGTGACGAGTTGAGGGGTTATACCACTGTAAATTTTTCAAAAAATCAATAATTTTTTTTTGCTTAAAAGATACTTTGAACCTTCTAGAATATGGAGAAAAAGTTTTATGCGTGAAAGTTTTTTTTCATTCGCATTTCTTCTGCAAGCGTGTCAGACGTCTCTGAGTTAAGTAAATACCTCCTCGGAAGGTACAGCATAATGTATTACATGTAAAAAAGGCGCGCTCTAACATTAAATCGTCGCTAAAAGAAATTGAGGAGTATTTGAACTTGGAAAGGCAGTTTTATAGTCCTGGGATTGCAGATTAGTGGTAAAAAAATTTAAACAGTAATTATTTCCCATTTTTCATATCTATAACTCATATCAAAACTTTAAACGCGTTTTTCTCGAAACACGATTTTTCAAAACGGCATGCAGCATAACTCCAACGGTTTTCAATATTTTCATTTTAAATTTTAACCATATCTTTAAAACAATATTTTGAAGTGAAACACGTATGGGATTTTCGATATGTTAATTCTAACATTTTTTATACAAATGATTGACCCTTTTTTTGGTCGAAAATCGAGATTTAACTTCAAGTACTCGCCAATCATACAAAAATCATATTTTTTTAAATTCCGTACGTAGTTCACTAGCTATAGTCATGTAGATTAAGAGAATATTTTTGATTTTTTTCCAAATTAAAATTTGCACCACCTACACTACATGTCGTGGAGCGCCTCAAATTCAACATGACTTGGGAGAATGGCTCGGTAATATTTGTTATGAAAAAAAAATTTTTTTTATTCTTCAATATATGCCTAATAACATACTTTAATAGTATTTTCTTAAGGCTCAAATCGCGACTTTTACTGCCATGACATCAAATGTCATGAATTTTGTCGTTGTGAAAACTAAAAGTCACGTTGTCGCGACTGTGAGTTTGATGTCGCGACTTTAGTGTCACGCGATCAAATTCACTTTGATTTTAAGCGACATTCGCGTAGCAGTGTCACGTACGGTACGTAGTGAAAACTAAAACTGTCGTATTATCATGACAGTGTTATTTGATTTGCGTTTTGTAGTTGTAGGTTATCATGGAGGAAGAAATATTAAATTTTAATATTATCTCATTTTTGAATGAGTATGATAAAAACCCATATCTATGGGATAAAAGAAATATGGATTTCAAAGACAGACTAATAAGAAATAAATAAATTTTATTCCTTTCGAAGATTATTATTTCACTAACAACATGGATGCAAAGCTTGAAATAATTCATTTGATGCCATGTTGAAGATAAACTAAAATGTCGTGGCAATAAATACATGAAAACATCAGCATAAAAATGTAACATTGTCATGACATTGAAAGCCATGACTTTTAATGTCACGTGAAAATGAGCCTTTACAACCTTTCTTTGTATAAAAAAAAATGTCAAAAAAAACGCTTTTTTTCCGACTGTTACAGTGGTGTACCCCCTAAACTCGTTTTTTCATGCCCAATAGTAGCCGGTAGCCGATCCGAATCCGACTTTGGATCGGATCGGATATCGGATATTTTTGCCGGTGACATAACATAGTTTCTGTGTGAAATTGCCGGTCAACAAAGTGTTAAAATAATGTTGATCTGTAATTTTCTAGATATGTATATTGTATCATAAAGGCACATAAAAATTCCTGTCACACCTCAGACAAAACATTACTAGACAAATTCTGCCGTATTCAAGTCAATGCTGTGTTGTGAAGCAGAAAGAGTTGGAATAACTTGTAGGTGAGGCGGGTGCGCGGCAAGGAGCGAGTACACTTTGATGTTATGCAAGTTGCAAACAGTTGTGTAATTATTTTTATATTCAATTACTTACTTTTCATACATCAAAGTAAAGGTTAGTTTTTGACATATTAAGTGTTTTGTATTTAAATAAATAAAATGCTCGCGTCTGATAACTGTCATCAACAAAAATGCAACCCGCATAACACCAACTGATACTAGCTCTTTGCCGAGCACCCGTCTCATCACCCAGTTATTCTAACCCTTTCTACTTCACAACAAACGCCGTTGTTCTCCGTCTAGTAATGTTTTGTCTGAGTGTCACGCACACACTTCGTTTCATAACCAAAGTCACTCTTATCACACCACAGAAAACCTGTATTACCGACATGACCGGGAGCGTCTGTATAGTGCTGCCGTCTATATTTAAATGTGGCGCGAAATTTTTAAATTTGAAATATTTGACCAATTCGACTAGACTTGACACTTGATCGTCCTCGTTCACGTTTATCACGTTACGGTTTCTACACATAACGAATACGCAAAAATAGTTTTGCAGTTGTCAAATTGATGCTATGTGAATGATAAAACAATATGGACGAGAAAAGCTATAAAGAAAGGCACTGTTTCTATTGCCGTCCACGGCAACCTAGTATTATATGAATCGTTGCCGGCATTTACTTGAAAAAGAAAGTAATTAAAGATGTGGTTTGGTCTAGGTTAAAATGCTTGTTTTTAGTTTAAATCCACTTATAAAACACTTCGAAAACTATTAAAAAAAATTCAAATGAACAGATATAGCACGACTTCGGTGTAAAATGTTCAAATAGCGAATTCATGAAATTTTAATGTAATGTTACTTGTGAAATTTAGCAATATTATAGGTGCCGGCAACGGAGACAGTCCCATAAAGAAATTAATTTAAATATATTATTATTTTTAACTTTTATTAATTAGAATTGATTCCTGTTGTATAGTAAGAATATAAAAACGAGCTCAACTATGCACAAAACTATTTTCTTATTTAAGGATGTTTAAGAAATAAATTTTGTTTTAATGTTTAAGTAAGTGATAAAGAATTACCACTTTATTATATTCAATACTAGCTCTGGCTGAAGCAGATATCCTCTTTTTATTTAAAGTTACAACAAACTTTTAACATTTACGTTATAATAATAAAAAAGTGGTAATTGCCAACATGACAAAAATTATTTGTATGATTCAATAAGGCCGATTGCCAATAAATATTTTTGTATTGTTGGAACATCCGTCCTATGTGAGCGACTTTTTTCCGTTGCAGGAAATATTGCAACTGACGAAAGAAGTCGCCTAGATCCAGAACGATTAGTTAACTTAAGCCGTTTTCTTTCGGTCAGAAAAAATCCGATTTAATCCTATTGAGCAATCCAAAAGTGATCGTACACGTTCTTTCGGTTTTCGATCACATACCCCCACCACAATATTCTTGATTGCAATCTGATTTTTCGAATCGCTTCAAAACAGCGATCACGGCGATCGGATTGCTGTCACGTGGTTTATCGATTTGTCATTCACTAATAATTTCGTGTTTTAATAGTTAAATAAATAAAAATATAAAAACAATGGAAAATACAAAATAGAAGAGTGCATATTAATTTATATTAATAATACGAAAGAAATAAATATTACCTGTTACTTCATCCTACCATAAAATATTATTAGTATAAATCAATTAGAATATACTAGATTATATTTTTATAAATAACAAATTTTCTAAATTCATTTTGGTATTGAATTAAGATGAAGATATAAATATCAAATTTCTATGGATTGCAATCATACCAAGATTAGCTTTTGAATCACGATTTCAATCACTTGTGACGTCATGTAATCGGATTTATTCAATCCGATCGGATTGGATCGCTTACCGAAAGAAAACAGCTTTAATCTTTTTAAAATAACTTGACTTAAAATATTGGGACATGTAATAATTTATTTATTTAATTCAATAAACAAATATATTTTATTTACTATTTTATTTTTTGATTGTAAGTTTGCATAATAACTGACAAAAAAATCGAATTACGATTCGATTAATCGAGAATCGATCTTTTAATGCTCGTTTTAATCGAGAATCGATTCTAGTGCGTTCAATTCGTATCGAATCGAAGATAGATTTTTTTTAGAATGAATCGACATGCCTAATAGCGTCACATTTCATATAAATATGGCCTGCATATAAAAATCCAATTAATATTTCTTTTAAACTTCTCATTTACCTAGGCATTTACTTTTTTATGACGTATGGATATTTTATTACATTATTTGAATTGTACTATACTGCGTATAACAATTTTAAAGTCATTCTATATATCTTAATTTTCAAACTATGCATATACATTATGCTTAATAATTTGTCAAAATAAAGTACATTCGTGTGTTACATCATATGTTTTATTATAATTATTATTATCTACATTATAAGATGAAGAAAATATTAATTTTATTATAAATATATTTGATATCATTATGAAAAATTAAATGTAATAATTTAAATATAACAATAAACCAAATAAACCAAAAGTAACTAATAGTATTGAACTGGGTGAGACAACGGTGAATAAACTTAAATATAGTACGAAACAAAAGTTAGTACAGTCTGGATAAATTTATTATAATGCGCACGAACTTCACGGATAGTGCGTGAGATTTTCCAGTACGTTCTTTCATTTTCTATCTTTTTTTTATTTAGTTTAAACTATACCAGTATTTAAAGAGTTATTAATCCTTGCTCTCTATCTATGGTTGTTATTATGAAAACATTAAAGTAAAAAGTAACAATCTAAGGCTAAGATATAACTAAAAATAATATTGATTAAGGTGAAGCATTCGATCTAAAATTAGTATCAGAACGATGATTTGCCTTGATCTCTTTGAAGCGAAATATTATTCTTATTATGAATGAAACTTATTAAGTATTGTATATAATTTTGAAGCCAAAACCTCAAAGTATGGTAATAAACTAGATACCATTAATGTTATGTACAAATATTGAAAGAAATTACACTCAAAATTTGAATTTATTTCTCAAAAATTCTTCCTACGATTTTAATTAAAAAATTCTCTATGCTTAAGAATATGGTCTTCTATAATATAGTAAATTTTTATTCAATTTGAATTTACAGTTTTGGAGCAAAAAAATAAAATATGCCAAAAACCGCTCAAAACAAGACTTTTTCGTGTATTTTTTGGTTTTTCTCCAAAACTGTAAATTCAAATTGAATACAAAAATTTTGTGTTATAGAAGACCATATTCTGAAATATACAATTTTTTTAAATCAAAATCGTAGGAACGATTTTTGAGAAAATCAGATCTCAAATTTTGATATCATGATCTCCTACAATTCAATTCCAATTTATTGCTATTATAAAGATTAAACATTCTTATTCATACACATATCAAAAAGCTGAATGTTCAGAGATTATGTAGTACTACTTGTTTCTTAATTTGGATAAGATAAAATATATGAAATATTTTTTTGAAATTTGAATTTATTGTTGCTTCTTCGCGAAATTCTCATTTTTTACAAGTGAAGTGGGCTTTGACGTACACTCAGCGTTAAAATGATCTGGCAGAATGATAGCTGTCATAATCATGTGTGTCAAGATGTACTTCATAGAGATATATATGAAAATATATAAGCATTTCATAATTTGTGGTTTGAAATATGTCTAGTTTTGTTTTTCGTGTTATATTATATTATAATATTCAAAGTTATAGGTACTTTTTTATAATAAAATATCTCATCAGTTTTAGATGAGCATACTAGTAGAACAGGATAATTTGAAGTACTGGAATGTATTATTTATCGCTCAATAAACGATATTTTCAACAAAAAAGTGTTTAATTATACGGTTATAGAAAGTAATTAATTTCTAACCTCAAACATTTTATCGAAATAAAATTCATAACAGGATGAAAGGAATGTGATTTCATTATTTGGACACTTCAAAATATAGAAGTAGAAACAATAAAAATTACTGAGGAGTGAGGAGTTAGTTCAATGGATGCATCCAATATTAAAGAAATTTTATGTAAAGGAACTTGCTCCAGAAATAATTGATTCACGAAAAGGAAGAAGTATGTCGATCAGGAATATGGCACACAATCCATAGAAACAGTTAAAGTTAGATTTTTCTGTCAAATACTTTTTCTGACGCTCGTTAGAATCAAAGAATTTCTTTAGCAGAAAGATATTTTCTGCCGCTCACGTGAGTCAGAGAAATTATATGACATAATGGATAAATATTCCGAAAAAATGGCATATTTTATGTGCAGTGAAAGTGACGTTTTGTGCTTCATCTGTAGTTAATGGACGAGTGCATAAAAAGTATCACTTCAGGTCCTTATAAAATAATATACTATTATATATGATAATGTATAACCTCAGACAAAACATTACTAGACGGAGAAAAACGGCGTTTGTTGTGAAGTAGAATGGGTTAGAATAACTTGTTGATGAGACGGGTGCGCGGCAAAGAGCTAGTACAAGTTGGTGTTATGCAGGTTGCATTTTTGTTGATGACAGATATCAAACGCGAGCATTTTATTTATTTAAATACAAAAGTGCGTATACAAAACACTTAATATGACAAAAATTAACCTTTACTTTGATGTATGAAAAGTAAGTAATTGAATATAAAAATAATTACACAAATGTTTGCAACTTGCATAACATCAAAGTGTACTCGCTCCTTGCCGCGCACCCGCCTCACCAGTAAGTTACTCCAACTCTTTCTCCTTCACAACACTGCATTGACTTGAATACGGCACACTTTGTCTAAGGTATGTTTTGTCTGAGTGTATAACTGAAATAAAAATGTAAGTAAAATGTTGTTATTTTTATATTATAATATCAAATAAAATATATTTTATTAAATTTTAGTTTTTTTGCCATCAAATAGAAATATTTTTGCACTATTCTATACAGATCTACATTTTTGTCAGGACCGCAAGAGACTTTACATACACGATAACAAATTGTTGGTTAACGAACTTCAGGTGGAATGCTTCACCTTATGCCGCATTCACAGCTCGATATTTGGTGAACTTCGGTGAAATTAGTAGAGTTTGACATATAGCTTTGTATGTATCCGTTCACAGCTCTGAAATTTGATGCGCACAAATTTCACTTTCTACAAAAGTTTGCAAACTCCAAACTTTTTACCAAATTTAGAGACCGTTCTACAAATGAAGTACATCGATGGTACAAATTGAACGAATTCTCTTTGAACAACCGTCAAAAATTGTTGCGATTTTTTTTGTACTAAAACTATAAAAGTTAAAATATATAATGGATATAAATTTATATCGTAAATATCGTCTTATCGTTCATGTGTTTAACACGTGGTCAGTAACAAGCCAATCGGAAAATAGCTGGGAGATGGTACATTGAAAAGATAATAGATGTCGATATTACATAAATTTCGAGTTGTGAACGCACGAAGTAATTTACAAAAATTTGTGTTTACAAATTTCACCAAATTTCGAGATGTGAATGCGGCTTAAGGTGAACCATACGGGCTGAAGATAACAACAGAACAATGGTGGAACGATGATCTGTCTTGATCTATTTGAAATAAAATATCTTTTTTATTATAAATGAAACATATTATTTATTATACATATTCTTGTAGTCAAAGGTTCAAAGTTTTATAATAATATTACTAATTTGAAATATCTTTCATTTAATAAAAGAAAATAAATTATATATTACACCAAATTTATTTTGAATTTATTAAAAAATGGGCCCTACGATATCAATATAAAAAATACAGTAAATTATAAATACGACAGACTAAGCCTGATGAAATTTTCAGCCAAATTAAACGACAATTTTTAGCAAAAAAATAAAATAGGGGAAAATACCATGAAAAACGGAGTTTTTCTTTTTTTTCTCAAAAGTGTTGTGTTTAATTTCTCTGATTTTTTTTGTGTTATTGACTATATTAAATTTAAATATACATATTTTTTTTATTAAAAACGTAGGGCCCAATTTTGAGAAAATCGGACTCAAAATTGTGAATTTGGTCCGCTTTGTTTATTTCAATTTTTTCATATATTTTCATAATTTATTTGCTCTTGAATAGTATTTGTTCATGAACTACAATGTAATATGAAACTAATACACTACTTTTTATTTATCTATATATTAGCATTTGTTAGAAATTAATTGTTGAAATTCAAATTTGCTATCGATTTATTGTTGGAGTACGCGAATCATTATTTTTCGTTGTGTGAATCGGATTTTTGATGACGTATAATGTACATTCAAGTATTGAAGTTTCAGTCTAAATTAAATTTAGCTACCAGATATGTAAACATGTTTTAAGATAGACTATTAATGATAATAATAATGAAAATATTATATGTTGTTTGCAAAATAATCAAGTTTTACAAAATAATAAAGTAATAATAAAGTTTTTAGATATAGTTTTAACCTCAAACGTCAAATGTATTTAAGGTAAATTGATTTGTAGTTATGTGTTTATTTATTAATAATTAAAGTTTTTATTTAACAGTTTTGGAATGGACGCAAGACTAGGAAAGTTGGATCGACAAATTATTACTAAAATAAACATAAGAAGTATGCGTACGGTGACTATGAATAAATATATTTCATAAATGAAGTCTATTTCGTTTTATTTTATACTTTTTAGGTGCAGGTGTTTAGCAGTCATGCCGAAAATTATAAATTAGAATACCATGCACAATAGGAATGATATCAGCTCTGCGGTATGCTGGTGCCAATGAAGTTGAGTCAGTAATCTTATACACGTTCACTAAGCAAGAATATCTCCCAAGGTTTCAACGTTGCTGTACATCATCTAAAACACTGATTTTTTTAAAACTACTATAGTTTGTCCCTAGGATAGCGAATGTTATTAATACGCTAGTTTTTGTAACATGTAACTGCGTACAAGCAGTAATCTAGATTCAGTAACATATTGAGATTCAGGTGAAGTGGATGCTTCTGAGGAAAGTTGAAGGTGACATATTTCGCTATCGACGTTTATGCCACATGTCAACAGAATTGTGATTCTATTGAGGTAAAGCACATTATGTTTTCCATATCATATTCCTAGATATGATCATAACGTACACTCTAATAATGTGCTAAATTTATTTTACAGGTTTTTTTTATCCGTCATTCTCAATTCTGCAATAATGACGCTCTGTACCACTAAAAGGTGGCCAACATGGAATACAGTGAATAAAATACGATATTTTTTAAAAGTCAACTTTCACGGCGTCTAATTCCTAAACAAATGGATGTCAACTTGGACAACTAGTAACAAATTTGTTTATATTTGCCCTAACATAGGTCTGACACGCATGTTCTGTAATGAGAAGATGTCACATCTCCGTCACCACTAGCAACTCTAACTGTATTTTCCTTTTTTTCTGTGATTACATAATTAACTGATCTGTAAATAATTTATATATTATATGTAGAGTTGAAAAACAAAAGTTCGATCATTTAAATTAAAATGTTATATTGTATTGTCATTTTATATTACATAATTACATTTATTTTTATTTGAAATACGTTTCTAGAAAATCTTTATATTTGTAATGTTTGTAACGCGCGCCAATATTCTGGCCACTATTTTGAATAGATCCTCCCACGGTTTTCTGTGATTGGGCAGGTCTACATTTTTGTCAAGACCACAAGAAACCCTACTTACATGATAACAAATTATTAGTTAACGAACTTCAGTCCGTATGTTTCACCGGCTTAGGGGTTAATTTTATTTTTAAAATCAAACGTTTTATATTTTTGCTTACTGCGCCATCTGTTGGCAAGTGATGGATTCATATATTCCCGCCAACCGCCATTTTGCGCGGATTGCACTTTAGATTAGTAGCGTTCGATTTGCACCAAATCTCAGTTAATCTCACCTCAGTTTGACAGCTTTTTTGTGCTGTTCTATTTGCACTGACATAACTGAGATCAAGTGAGACACTCACTTCCTCCCTTGCCGATGCTGCACTACTATAGTAGCGTTCGATTTGCAAACAATCTCACCTCAGTTCATTTCAACTGAGTTGAGATTGTCTGAAATGAGATGATATTTTTTCGATGACAAATCGAACGGGTTTTGACAGGTCTGAACTGAGTCGGTTACGTGACGAACGTTGTAGTATCATTTCGCGGACAACACATGATTTGCTTGATGTTTTTGTTGGCAGTTAGCTGTGAGACATGATTTATAATAACATGTACAATTTAAAAAAAATATTAAATAACTTCCAAATATTCAAACTACAAACAAAACATAACGAATTCTACCCCCACTCTAACTGAGTAGAAAATCTCAGTACGCACCAGTGAAATAGGTAGTGCAGCATCGGCAAGGGGGGAAGTGAGTGTCTCACTTGATCTCAGTTATGTCAGTGCAAATAGAACAGCAAAAAAAAGCTGTCAAACTGAGGTGAGATTAACTGAGATTTGGTGCAAATCGAACGCTACTTATTTCACTGGTGCGTACTGAGATTTTCTACTCAGTTAGAGTGGGGGTAGAATTCGTTATGTTTTGTTTGTAGTTTGAATATTTGGAAGTTATTTAATATTTTTTTTAAATTGTACATGTTATTATAAATCATGTCTCCCAGTTAACTGCCAACAAAAACATCAAGCAAATCATGTGTTGTCCGCGAAATGATACTACCACGTTCGTCACGTAACCGACTCAGTTCAGACCTGTCAAAACCCGTTCGATTTGTGATCGAAAAAATATCATCTCATTTCAGACAATCTCAACTCAGTTGAAATGAACTGAGGTGAGATTGTTTGCAAATCGAACGCTACTAGTGTTGCAAAATATTGTGTAATTCAAAAGAAGGAACTGCGTTTTAGGGTGTTGGAGATTGTTGTGTGAATTTTAGCACACATGCATTTTATGTGACTGCATAGGGATATGTTTGAAGAATTTGATGCAGTGCACCAATCTACATCTAGTGAGAGATAGATGATATACAAAGATCACTATTTTAGGACGTTGACAAAGTTGATGTATGACTAGTATAATGAAATATTTTACAGTGAAATATAAGGCAGTGTATGCGGATTATGAATTTCTGATGCTACCCGATGGAACACTGAAGAAAATAGGACCGGTTCTATTTTTTCATTGACATTAAAAATTGAGTAAAACATTGAAGTACCTACCGTGTATGATACGTTATATTTTTGACTTCATACAAAATTGACATTAAAAATGTACATAATGATTAATCTTATGAAACAGATAAATATTAACTGAAGGTCTGTATAAACATGTCAATTTAAAAAATATTACTTACGTCACAAGAATGGTTTATAAATCTTGCCGCATTTCCTTTCATCGTTGCGTCAATGACAAAATTATCGTCAACTCGAAACATGTAACAGCCAATTCCTTTCGAATTATAATATTTCTCTCGTTTATCTGTCAGTGTTGAACGAATAACCTAAAAGTATATGTAAAATTAGTTGAATAACATTTTCACTAAATTAGTTTCAGATAAGAATGCAGTATACAATATACATTAGATTAGATTTTTGAAAAATATTTGACACGTATTTTGTCGTTTTTCGATCCAATATGTATTTCGCAAGATATTTAACATACATACATACATACATATCTTCACGCTATATCCCATCAAATGGGGTAGCACGAACTCTAAAATCACTCATAAAACATTCAGTCGTAACATAATCAAATAATCAGCCCCCGTCAAACATTATCATTCACACTCCAAATTATTCCTTACATAAAAAAATCACATCTATCCAATCACTCCTATTCACTTATCATTTATCTTCTTTCTTCAACGTACATAACACATGCATAAAACATTTCAAATTATCCACGCTTACTCGTAAAAACGAATCTAACATCGAATCTACAAAGATTAGAAAAGATAAAAGTGATAGCCTGCAATTGTATATGAAAGAAAAGGCAACACAATGCAGTAACTGAAAATGAAACAAAAAGAGAAGAAAGGAAGGGAGTGTCGCCCTGCGCTTGTTTTTGGAAGTGAATTCCACACAATTGCAGTTAAACACTCTACGTAAGAATTGAAAACAAATTAAAAGATAAGAAAGGTAGGGAGTGTCGCTCTACGCTTGTTTTTGAAAGTAAATTCCACACAATTGCAGTTAAACACTCAATGTAAGATCAGAAAACGAATAAAAAAGATCAGAAACGAAGGGAGTGTCGTCCCTGCGCTTGTTTTTGAAAGTGAATTTCACACAATTGCAGATAAACACTCTAATGAAATTACTAAACAACAAAACTAAAATCAAAATTCCTGCACTTCTTAAATCATCAGATTCATTCCGCAATTAATCTTCGCCAAACGTTCCTATCTTGATACACCACTTTAGCTTCATCCACATTCATAATTCCTTTCATACAAGCACGTTTGTTTCTCGTACTCGGAAACTTTCGTTCTCGCAACAATCCTTCAATCATATTCATCCATTTGATCATAGGTCGCCCACGCAACCGTTCACCCTCAATTTCACCAATCTCTCAGTCGGCATACGTCCCGGAATTTTTACCCCAGCCTGTATGGAGGTAGGTGGCTCATTGGTATCGAATCTGGATTCGATTCTCACAGCCGACAAACATTTTTTACCACAATAAAATTATCCTCTCCGCTAATATCTTTCGGGGACGCGATTTCACAGCTGCAGCCGCACTCCACGCGCATAAATATTTAAATATATCACTCACTGAGATCTGCTACGGCAAAGTTCCATAGTAATGACTCGATTGACTGAATAATGTGACTAGGTTATTCAACAAAATTTTGACTATTTTATATGTTAATCTAAGGACAAAAATAATTTTACCGTTTTTTTTTTATTTTGTTGTAAAATCCATACCTGGGAGAATTTTTAAAATTAATTAATCACGACGTAGCCTAGCATTTAACGACAAATATAGCATTAATATTGAGAGAGAAAACATAATAATGAAAAAGAAGGCTTTCTTTTTTGGGCGAGATGGGTATACTTACACAAAAGCGCGAAAAATCGCATGAAACTGAGTTCACGGTTTTTTACGTTTCAGTCAACATATATTTTTGCAATTTTTTCTTGATTTTATAGATTATATTATACGAAATTTGTGAATAACTATATTATATTAATCACATACGAAGGTTGTTTCTACTTCTAACCTACTAAACAGGAAGTCACGGGTTAAAATGACTGTAACAATATGAGCTATCTCATTATTGTATGTTGCTTCAGATAAAAGCTTGGCTTCGTGTAATTTGATACTCGTGGCCACATGGCCTTTCGTGTGAATGCGAAAACTATAGGTTTTCAAATATAGGACATTA
Source organism: Pterostichus madidus (assembly GCA_911728475.2). Lineage (NCBI taxonomy): Eukaryota > Metazoa > Arthropoda > Insecta > Coleoptera > Carabidae > Pterostichus > Pterostichus madidus. The sequence continues at coordinate 11,220,400 of OU452311.1, forward strand.
ACTTTTAAAAGTGACAGTTATTAGTTGATTTACTTAGAATCCTACCAACTTTTCGTGTTTGTCCTGATCGGCAATGCCTTTGTGTCAGATTACACAGCCCAAACACTTGAGGCATCTGTGGAAAGCCAAGTCAGTCAGAAACAGCGACTCTACGGGTAAAGATGTGCGGACATCTTTACAAGATGAGATGGCGCGAATTCACCTATGTTTTATTAGTGTAACTTAAGTTCATAAACCAAACTGTTTTCACACATATTAGTATGTTCAAGTGTTTTATATTTTATCCTTACCTATTTTATTATATTTCAATACGTCTAAATATCAAAGTTCGTTTAATTAACCCTTTCAATTAACTAAATGTTCATCAGTTCTCAAATAAGTGATTTGTGTGTTCTAACTGGCAAACGATTTGCCAGTCCATAGTTTTAGTTCACAACGAGAAGGAAAATTCACAGAACAAGTAAGTAGCAATCACATCAAATTTATATTATTATCAGATTTTAACTTATTCGCTCTGTACGCTCGACGAGCTCGTGTTACATGACACTCGTTTGAATACAATGTATGCGCGCTAGAAACAGTAATTTTCCAACTCTGTGCACATGCTCATTGCCTTATAATATGAAGTTGCAGTTTAATAATACTACCTACGTCACATAAACATCAATGGCAATCGTTTAGAATAATTGACTTTTAATAATTTTTTTTAGATATTAATACGTTACTATTGATAATTTTTTTGATTTATTATAACACATTTTCAACTCAAATTAATATGCGTTAAATATTTCTTTAAACGTCGTACTTTTGGAATAGCCTATTTATGTTTAATGAATTTTTCTTCTTCATCTACATGTAATTTAAAGTGAAACATGTGCTTAATTGGGTCTGAAGTTAAAACCTGAACACTGATCGTTTTAATACAATATATTATTGGTATATATATATTGAACATAATTTTGAAGTTAAAGGTTGACATTATATGAATTTGAAAACATTGAATTATTTGCAGATAAAATAAAAATCGATTTCAAAATTTTGATTTTAAAGGTTAGAAGAAAAGCAATAAAAATTTAGTATATTTATAAATATTTATGGTTTATTCTTCAGTAAATTTTATACCATTTGAACTTCACAATTTTAAAGAAACAATAAAATTGCGTGTTTGCCTTTTTTCATATTTTTTTTCAAAGTTATATAGTTCAAATGCAAGGAAAAAAATTTACTGAAGTACAATAACATCTTGTTTCAAAAAGATCCGTGTTCAGATGCAAAATACAGACCAAATTAAGCGCATGTTCACCTTAATCATGATTTTAATGAATTTGAAAGCAAGCAAACTAAAATCCACTATTTTAATAAATTAATTAAATATCTATTTACAAGATTTGTAAGTGTGAACAGAATTATTTTTACCAAAAATATACAGGATGGTGACCCATCATAAAACTTTAAGTAAAATTATATTTTCGTAATTTCCCGCTTTCCTAATTATTTTAAGCAAAAAAGTTTCAAATAAAGTTAAGATCATAAAATTCTACAATGAAATTACCAAACAAAATTAATTTTGCAAACTTCTCTAGTGCCAGAAATGAGATTTGAAAGTGTGAAAAATTAATGGCAATTGCCATGAAAATGAAGAAATGTTTAGCGTTTTATTTATCAGAATTTTTTTATATAATTAGTATCACTAATTGTTTAATTGTCAGCCATTTTACTTTTAATAACATTTTTGTCTTAACACTGGCACATAAATACTGACAAATAACATTAGGAATTATTCGAAATTATTCTTGTGACAGACAAAAGATCAGACATTTGTTTATTTTTTTGTTTCAGTTTGATAGTAATCGCTATTTTTCGATATTTTCAAATTCATTTCTACTATTATAAAGCATACAAAATTAATTTTGTTTGCTGATTTACTTGTAGAAATTTATGGTCTTAACTTTATTTGAAACTTTTTACCTAATATAATTAGGAAAGTATATTTTGACATATTAAAATCTTATGATCAAGAGCCACGGTCACCACCCTACATAATTAAATAATTTTTACCTCTCCAGCATATTCGATAACCATTTCACCACATTCTATGTCACGCAAACAAAATAACCCTCGTCCATGAATTCCAGATCTGTACACACCAACAGTTTGTTTGGAAGTTTCTTTCAACTGTCGAAATCTCATTGCCATTGGTAGGTTTACACTTGAAGCTCTCCTAAAAATAAATTTATACAATGAATACAAACAATAATTACTTTTTTAAATTTCTAATATCTTTTAATTTTTATCAAAAAATATATGACGTCACCTGATTTTATATTATAGAAGTAATCGCAATTCAATAGAAATGTTATATCAAATGTAATTAGAATTTCTTAATAGATATCAAATGCAAGGGACAACAAATAAAATCGTTGTCATTTTAATAGATCGTTATGCCAAAGTTTTTAATTTAGCAATTCAAGAAAAATTTAAAATAATAATTAAAGGGCTTTGATAATAAATAAAATACGGTAAGGAAATCTGAATTGGTCATGAGTATAATTACTATGAGACACAAACCTGCACGCATAGTCATAATCAATTTGATGAATGTAATCTGGGTTCCTGTGTTCAGAAGCAAGCCAACTGAACATATCATAAGGCTGCTTAACAAACATGTAAGGTTCACATCGGGCTGCTCTAAAAGTTTTGTCGTCGTTATTTTCTTCATACTCCGGAAATTTAATTTTCTTATGAGCAGGTTTGTATTTCATGCAGTTGCTAACTCCAGGCAACTGTTCTATTAAATATCGCAGTCCATTTGAATTTAAACCCAGGAGCTGTAAACCACTGATAACATTAAAAGCGTCTTCTGGCAGAAGAGGCATCTTATGAGCAAGTCTTGCTGACTGCACGGCATTGAATACGTTCTTCCAAACCTCTGTCAGCGATGTTGATGAGTAATCAAATCCGTCCTGTGACTGCATTTTATACAATAAATTCGGATTGTTATCTGGTTTGGGTAAAACTTTTCTATTTCCATTATGACTGTCATTAAATTCTCTTGCAACGTTATTTTTTACATTCATTCCAGTTTCTGTAGTATGTGTTTTTATTTTTTGAACAGGAGCAACTTTAATGGGAACTTTTTTCTTTGACACATATTTATTACTTATTTTATAGATACCATCTTCAGACTGTTTTTGAAAAACTAATTTTAATGAAGCACTTTCCAGTTTAAGTAACTGGTTTTTATTTGAATTAAATTTAATGGACTGCAAGGACTTTGTATCATTTTGTAAAGTTTCTTGAATTTTATCAACTGTTTGTGAAAGTTTGTTTAAAATATTAGGTGGTTCAACTGCTACAACTTTATTATTAACTGGCTGTGATTTTGGCAGCTGAGTCTGCATTGGCAATACTCGATTTGTTGGTTTCAATACCTGTGAAGCTGGTGTTACTTGCGGCGTTGGCGTTACTACATTCATCGGTATCTTATTTTCAGTATCACACGGTAATATAACATTGGTCGCTATTGATGATGTACTAATTTCAACGGGTAGCAATCGCTTATTTACACGTGAATCTTTATTAACTACTGGATTTACAATAGTGGGCTTCACATATGGAGTCAATGGTTCTACTTGAGTCTGAACCTGTTCAATGATAACCGGCTTCACGACTGGTGTAAAAGTATCATTAACTGGTACAATTTGGACGGGATAAGTTGCTGGAGATGGTGATTCCATTAATGGTTGCTGTGGATGTGGCGACATTCCATTCGGTTTATTATGTAATTGCGTGAGCAGAGGATGTGAATTTACAGTGAGTTGTGCAGGAACCTGTGGAACTGATGAATTTACTACTATATAACTTGTTCCATTCATATCAACAAGTGGTTCTAATTTACTGCTTTGAAACACTTGGGTAGTAGTTGCGGAATAACTACTATTTGATGATAAAACGCCAGGTAAAGTAGAAGAAACAAATTGTTGCGATGACATCACAGTGTTTTGAACAATGGCTTCAAAACCATAGTAAACAGGTGAAGAAGAAAAGTAGAGTGAATTCTGCAAATCATTCACAATTGGATCCACAGTAGGCACAGATCCTAAATACAACTGTTCTGTTGACATCATTCCACAATGAAAATTTGTTGTTGGACGATTCTGCTGTATAATAGTTCCCAACACTGGTCGAGATTGTGATATCGTGTCTAATCCGGGTATAACTGAAAATCCATCAGTTGGAATGCTTAATAGATTTGATGATTCAGTTGTTTGCATTTGAAAACCTCCTGGGATAAATGAATTAGATGTAATAAACGGTGTAGATTTAAACTCATTTGGAACAATTGTTGCTATGCACTGTAAATTTTGCCCTGTTTGATGCTGAAATGCTTCTACATAGGCTGGCATCAAATTTGGAGACGATAGATGTTGAATTATAATTGTCGGTCCTACGGAACTGTTTTGAACTTCTGGTAAACGAATAGTTCTGTTAGCAGTAATAGCTTGAGGCGCATTATAATTTGCAATACCGATTGTTTTGCCTGCTCGTATTCGTTTTGCAGGTGGTTTTTTATTTCTTCCTACAACAGCAGTTGTTCTAGTTTTAATATTATTCCTATGTTTTATTAACTTTTTAACGGATGTGACTTTTGATATAGGTAACTTCTGTGAATTATTTTCAACGAACGAGGTTAAAGATGAAATTTCATTACTACTTCTTTGTACATTTGAAAGTGTTGATGTAACTATTTCAGTATTATTTACCACATACTGATTTACATGAACGCTTGCCTGTATATTTTGTTTATAGTCTGTATTATTTTGTGTTGCTATATTATTTTGGGTTTCAATATTAGATGACGGAATATAAACGGACTTCGAACAAGACGTCATATAATTATTATCTGTACTTATAGTCATAATATTAACTTCTTGGGTGATACTGTTGTTCTCCATGATACTGTTGTTCTCCGTATTGTTTACTATTCTACAATTTGAAGAAACAGAAGATTCAGAAAGAATTGGAGATTCCATGGCACCATTAACATCACCATTAGATGTTTTCATTGATGTATGATTTGAAATAACAGGACTAGATGCTAAAATATTTTGGTTCATGCATTTTTCCTCACTCTCTGAATCACTTTCACTAGATGACATGGAATCGCAAATAATCAAATGTTTTTTGTAACTATTAAGTGTCCTATACGTGCACTGACACTTATCGCACTGTACAGGTTCATCACTTGATTTATTCAAGCTGAATTTTTTTTCTAATTTTTCATAACTATTAGATTCGTTTTCACTTGCACTACTTGAATCATCTGCTCCATCTAACTGAACAATTCTTGATTGGGGTTTATTGCGCCAAACCCTGCAATTATTTTCTTTTTCATGTTCAATTTCTTGGTTTTCTTCCAAACAATACTCTAGTTCCCGAACAGAATCAGACAAACAATCAACATTAGTTGAATGACCAACAGACATTAAAACACTATCTGGAAGTCGCAACTCTTGCAACATGCTGTTTTTCTCGCTGTTTCCATCCACTAACATAAATAAATTACTGCTTATGTCAGCCACACTTTTCGGCGTACAGGACAGTTTTCGTTTTTTTGTATTTAATGGTCGAGTATTATCTAATTTACAACTCCATGTTAAACTGCAAGATCGCTGATGGTTACAAGTTCTAGCTATTTTCTTGATACCAGTAAATACTTCGGATTTACTTCTTTTTAAGTGCTGTCCATTTATATCTTTTCCACTTTGAGAATAATCTTCAAAACTATGAATGGAGTATTTTGGTTCAAGCCATAAATCGTTACCCGTAACTAATAAATCGGACTTTCTTGATTTTAACGTCAGATCATTGGTACATGAGTCACTACTTGAGTTGCTTTTTACTGAATCCCCACTATCAATACAATCTGTTAACTTCAAATCTGCAGTTATTATGTCTTCGTAACTCATCAGTTTCGGAAAAATATCTTGCACTGATATTCCATCTAATAAATCGTGCGGCAAATCTTCAAATATGGCATCTTTTAATTCGGGAGGCAAAATATCTGCGGTATTTTGAGGTTCATCATCACAGTTTTCTTCTATTTCTTTACTACATATTAATTCTAATAAATTTTCCAAAACTTGTAACACAATTTTATCATCATCTGTAATATTTATAGATTCTTTATCGTAATCGTTCGAATTCATTAATTTGTTCTTATACTTTCCATAATCTAATTTATTAGTTCGTTTTGGAATTTCCACTTTCTGACACATTCCATCGCCAGATTGAGAATGATCCACGGTAAAATTATTTTCTGTTTCCTCTAAATTCTTTAGCATAGGTATTAAAATTGAAGTATTTATTGTATACCTAACTATTTTCCAAGGTTCTGTTGTTGACCAGAATAGTCTGGAACATACAAATTCCGATGGAATAATTGCTTCTTCCGTGTCCGATAGAGGAGGAAAAAATGTCCCCAAACTCGTTACATTTAAACATCCGATGAGATATTGTACTTTTGACAATTCTACATGTTTACTTTTTTTCGTATCTATATGTATGTACATTGGTCTTTGCATCTCAAAATCTTCTGTACTGACTATACTGTATTTATATGTTACAGGATCGTAATGAGGCGAACAACAAACAGTTTTATTGGTGAGAAAATAGCAATTGGCTACTCGTGCGCACATATAATGAAATACTTCACTACAGCTATTGACTGAGCAACAAATAGAGGCGCCACTTTCATTACACAGAGAACACAGAGACTTTCGACTATTGAAAACGACTTGATGTACATTTTGAAGTGAACAGTCTAATTCTTCATACACTTGCGAAGACCAAAAGGAACAGTTTACATGTATCCATTCATCCTGTCCACAATACAACAATCTACCTTCCCAGGCGACAGGTCCATCACCAACTTTATGACATAACACACATATCCTGGTGTCTTTTTTATTTTCTGTTACATATTTATTTGACACAGTTTTCTCAACCTTCTCTCTGAATAAAGCAGTCAATGTTTCATTTTGAGAAGTGGTATCTTCATAATCCCGAGTATTACGGTTCGATATGTTTATCGGTGTTTTGTTAATAAAATTATTTTCTTGGCAGACAAGTGATTGTGGATTATACCATGGAAATGTATCTTTAATAACAGTATCCAAAACATTTAAGAGTTCATGACAAAATGACTTTTTTAAAGCTTGTTGTACTTCAGAATGAAATTCTTTCACAGTTTTGTAAATATTTGTATTAATTTTTCTCTTAATTTTAAGCAATAAAAAAATAGGCAAAACGTCATGTTTATTACAATGACTCTTTATAGTTTTAGCATTGTTCAATTCACTGTTTGCTGGAGAATTATTTTGTTCTTCATAATTTTTTAAGCTATTCGTATCACATTCTTTATTTTTAATTTTAACATTATTACAAAAAAAATTGTTTTTTGAGTCTACACAATTTTTTATACGAACTGAGCACTCTTTTAGGCAAAATTTTTTCCTTATATTTTTAAGAGAAATATCCAAATTATTGTCTTTATTATGCTTTAAGTCGTCCATATTGCTATACTTATTAGATTGTAATTCATCTACATTACTATAAGACTTGCATTCTTTTAATACTGTGGATACATCTGAATCTGTCTCAGTACTTTCAGTATCATATTCATTACGAACGTCTTCGGAGTACGAGATTTCTTTAAATGTACTGTCTATTACACAAGAACAATTTATATTTTTTAATAAATTCCATTTCATTATATCTCTGGCAGACGGATTTCTGGTAAGCAAGCGTAGTACAATATGAAAACCATTTCTAAGTGCTGTATTTACAGATTCCTTCCAAGACGGTTTTTTCTCAGAAGAACAAGTGCTGCATAAGTATGTAGAAGATAGCGGCAAATGATGTATTATTTCATACATCTCATCGGTTATTTTTTCACATTCTGCGTGTATTACATTCTGACAGTTGCCGCATTTCACAAGCTATAAATAAATTCTGAATTAATACAAAAAAACTTAATTTCACTATTTGATATTGTTACCTTAGAATTAGAATTTTCGTCAAAGGTTTGACACAGTGAACAATATTTTACTTGCAACCTCAGCTTAAAACATGGTAAACAAACACATAAATTGGAAACTAATTTTGTTAAATCTTGAGAACCACAATCTTCACAACGTAAACATAATGAACATATCTAAAAACAAATAAAAATATTTTATTTAGTACGTGTTATATTAAAATTGTGGAATAACTACAGCAATGTGTTTTATTTATTTGGCCACATTACAGAATACTGTTCTCAGTTAAAGGACAAAAACCTAAAATTTATTGTTGACTCCTAACTAATCGAATGTAATTATATTTTATTTATTATTATGAGACAAGCTTGATCCGGCAGTAGGGTGGTGTGGTTAATATTACGGCATTTGAATCCGTAGATACCGAGTTCGACAACTTAATACTCCTTGTGAACAACGTAGTAAATAAATCAATAAATAATAAATTACGTACCGTTGGTTTATTTCGATTTTCCCATTCAGGCTGCATACACTCAGGATGAAAATACCGATGGCATAACTGACACGTTGTTTTTCCTTTATCAGTTTTTTCACATTCATAACAAACAGAACATCTAGTACATTTCCACAGTAATTTCAAATTAAAGTTATTTAAATCAACATTAGACTGAGTAATATTGTTATTATACAAATATCTATGTATAACGCTATCATTTATGCAATAATAATGATATGGTTCACAACAACAGGCGCAGTAAAGTAGCTGAAAACGAAAATAATATTACATTTCAATCTTATAAGTATAAAATAAAACTATGTAATGAAAAATAGATTTCTGATATTTGAATACAGATTAGTAATAGTGTACCACTGATTTAATAGTCATATACAGAATATGATACATTTCAAGAATATTTTTGTTCATAACAATTCTATTCAGAAAGCTGTATTAAAGCTTGATCTTCAAAAGTACGACACTATATGATGATAAATAATAAATTAGCTGTATACTCAAAAATTCAATAAACGTGAAGTAGTTGAGTAATATTATATCACTACAAAAATTATTTACTATATTACTCAAAAATCGAACCATAAGCCTTTAACATGTAAAACAGTTACGAAGATTTATCGACTATATATAATTATGTTAAATAACTTAATAATTAACCTGTTTACTTTTAAGAGTTAAACATTTATTGTTCTGAAATTTGCATATATTTTACTCAAATATATGATATACATACAGTACATTTCTCGAATTATTTACATAAAAATAAATTACATTTTTCAAAATATTTAATGTGAGTTAAAATATTTTTGATACAGAATTGTGATTTTATATATCCAAGCTAAAGTTTCTAATTTAGATGCATTAATTATTTTTAATTATTAAAATAATGGACACCGCTCTTAATATCATTATTTAAGTATTCGTTTTACTGTCTTCAAAATACGAACAAGTTTAAATGCAAACAAAAATTATTTTTTTTATAGGTGAGACTGCAATAAATGTAAAATTTTACAATGTCCATTTATGTCAATTTTATAGGCACTCAATAAACACAATATTTACTTTTTTGATCTTATATATTGAACATGTTAAATATGCGAGTTATAATTGCGGCGCGGACCTTTATTTCTATATCCTTTCTATATCCTTTATTACAGCTCTGTAATAATTTGGAAAGCAACGGCAGCGAACAAATGAATTCCCATTAACGTACTTGTGGTCTACTTTTTAAGTAATATGTTTTTTATAATGATTCTTTCAAGATTATTGTACAAATTAAACTTAATTTAATTTTAATTAATAAAGATAAAAAAATAAAACTTACCTGCTCTTGTCCAGCGCTACCACAGTAAAAACATACTGCCTGAACACCAAAGGGTTCTGAACCAATTAATCCAAAACCACTGCTATATATTTTACTTTCGGAATCGTAGTTGTCAAAATAGTCAGCTGATATTGTAATAACAGGTTTTATTGGATGTTTTACAACTTCATTTTGACTGCTTGGCTAAAAAATATTAATACACTTATAAAAGGTCAGACGTAATAAAATATATTACTAAAATCTTTAAACAGACTTAACATTACAATGATACATTGTTTCAAAAATTAATAGCTTAAATTATTACTGCAAACTACAGATACATAAAAATTGAAACAATGTTTAAGTTCTATAATTTTTATTTAAAATTTGACATCTTGATATACTCAACGTGTACCATCACCAAAAAAATTAAATAAATAAACATAATATTACTAATAATGACGTATCTAAATAATACATAACGAAATAAACAAGCAATTATATTTTCTAAATCATCAGCAGCTAAATTTTATTCAGTTCACCACCATCACATTGATTCATGTTCTTGTAAATGTCAATATTTTCTCTGGTCAATCTTTAATTTCTGTACTTAGCTAGGGCAACAATTTTTATTTCTTCAAATTTTAATTTTATATTTATGTAAAAATTGTAATGTATACCCTCAACTGTAAATTATTAAATCTCTGTAGTTACACTGCAAAGATAATCTGTTTGTTATTTAGCCTCATAGACAAATTATTCAGTTTAAAATTAAAATAAAAGAATATCGTATTGTGCATTTACGTTAAACTTAAAGATGCAAACAACAGACAAAAAGAGATATTTATAAGGTATGGCCATGAAAAATAAATTATTTTACACGAGTAGAAGAGCAAGACATGTTCAAGAAAATCAAAGTTGAATTTTCTCCACACAAAAAATTACGCAAGTACTGAAAAATTCAAAAAAAATTGTTACTTTTGGAGTTCTGGAAGTTAAAGAATTCCTTGCAAATGCGTTAAAATTTACATTGAATAAACAGGTAGAATAATTTCAATTAGATTAAGCATACATTCGACTGAATTATTACCTAGAGAAATCTTCTATTGCTTAGCATACAATTTTTACACAAACAAGATACAAACAACGTTAACAGGTCCATATTTATGAATGGAAGATTGATCACAGAAGCTATTAAAATTGACAAAAACCGGATAAAAAAATTGTAATTACTTATATATTTCGTTACTTTTTCATTACATTACTTAAATACTTGTTTATTGGTTACTTTTGTTTGTTTATTTATATTTTATCTGACCAGGGTACTTTTGTATATACCGAAACATCGAATTACAAAAAATTCGAGTGCATCATTCTATATAACTTTACATTATAGCCACAAAGTAAAATAGTAGGATCCCAAATCATTGTCAAACAATATTTATCAGATTAATTCTATAATTAATTTTCTCCATACATTCCTAATTCTTTCCAGTCATATCACTTTCACCTCGCACACATTCATGAAATCTCGCATAGAAGCTTTCATATGTGTCTCGGTCACCCATTCATGGAATCTCTCTTCTTAAAATGGTGTAATGATGTATTAATTTATTTTATTTTTTATATATCTAATTTATAAATATTTCAGTCAACATACACTCAATATTTGAGATGGGAAAAATATAAAAAACAATATCTTTCCACGTTGTTTAGATTAAAGGCTTTATTTTATTAAGTAGACAAAATGACGCCGTTTCGGACCATGGTTAGGTTCATTATCAAGTCTAAAATTGATTACAATGTATAAGTAATTAAATTATTAATTTTACAAAAAAGATATTTTTCTTTTAACAAATATATTACATGTAAACTTACCAAAGTAGACAAAGAGTACAAATTTTCTAAAATTTTACATGATGATGTTGGATAGTTAAAATTAAATTTTAGAACATTTTTACTCTTTGTCTACTTTTGTAAGTTTACATGTAATATATTTGTTAACAGAAAAATATCTTTTTTGTAAAATTAAATATTTAATTACTTACACATTGTAATCAATTTTAGACTTGATAATGGACCTAACCATGGTCCGAAACGTCGTCATTTTGTCTACTTAATAAAATAAAGCCTTCAAATCCAAACAACGTGGAAAGATATTGTTTTTTATATTTTTCCCATCTCAAATAAATCTACACGGCTTAATCAACATTTTTAATACACTCAATATGACATAACCATGCCAACTGATTCATACTCACAACATTCTTCTAGTCCGACACATCATACACCAATGTAATGCGGACACGACCTTATCGCGTCCCATTTTTATAATACATCATAACTAATATTTTTTCTAAATTTTGTACCTCGTTCGTAGAAGCCGACGAAATTGCTAAGCAAACATCACTTGCGGACAAAGACCCAATACTATTTGCCGACTGTTTTTGCTGATTCGTTTTATTTGTGGCTACAATTAAACATTTTTCTTCTATTGAATTTTCACAAGTGTCCTCCGACATTGAAGTACAATTAATGCAAGCATCTGTCTCACTAGAAGCTTCACATAAAGGTCTATTTTTCTCTGTATCATCAGGGTTACACTCACGTGAGAAAGTTGCAATAGGCTGTCCTAATACTATAGATGCACTACGACAAACATGTTTCACTCTAGGACCTTTTAAATCTATTTTCTGTCGTTTTATACAGTCAGGCATAATATTTGATAATTCTTGAATTGACGAAATTATATTCTTCTTCTGTGTTGCTACACGGGTTCGTGGTTTCAGATGTTTCTTTTCATTTTTCATGTCTTTTAACAACGTATCTGTTTTGGACGACAATATATCTAATTTGACTGGGGAAATCGATGTTTCCAATACCTTTCCTAATTGTTCTTGTAACATGGTTTGACTAGCATTATTGGTATGACTGTTTTGTGTTTCTTGTAAATTATTTAATTTATTTATGTTAGGCACAATATCAAATTTATTACAATCTTCGTAAGTTCTCATATTTTCAGGCAACATATTTGTGAGGTTTAATTTTAGCTGTGATGGCATCTGAAATGACTGTAGACACATTTTCAACCAACAGGCTGGACAACGAGCTTTGTATGCACAGCGCAGCAGCTTCCATTGTTGACTACGGACGATAGGTGGCACATGACACATACCTAACAGAAACAAATGGTTAATTATTCACAATTATAAAACTCACTTCGTTATTTTGTAAACTTTCACTCTTTTCTAATAACATACTACTATTTTAAGTATATGATCAGAATGTAGAATGTGATTCCGACAAAACTCATAATTTTTAACAAATATTTGGTTTGCACCGAATTAAAAAAATTATATAATAGACGGACAAATTTTATTAGCTAATGAACTACATAGATAATTTACATAGTAACAGCAAATAATTATGTATATTTGAATTTTTCTCTTCAAATTTTAATAATTTTTTATGTATATTAGTCAAAAATTCAAATATAAAAGGAATATATTTATGTGAATAGCACTGATATAACAAAAAATTACTTTATTATACCGAAAAATACAGAAACAATTTAATCTCGGTTTAAATATGCAAATGAATATTATTTCTTACCCGCCAGATTTATAGTCGACATGTATCTAAGGGTTTCAAATTAAATATAAAATTTATATTGATCATAAGAACATATATTCTCTTATAATCTATATAAACTATCGTAACACTACAAATTTTCTTATAAAGAATATAAAGCAGAATTTTCGTAAGTCGATCAAAACTTCGAATATATTGCAATTAACTGAAATTTACGAATTTTAAAAACATACGAAAATAGAATAGATTCTGGACTACAAATCAATAATTTTATAAATAAAATTATATTAGCATTTTTTAAGTTTGTTCTTCAAATCATAATTACTTACAAGCTGAAAACTAACAAAATAAGTTTGATACTGAATATACAGGTTTGGACATATACGAACACGTTTATTATACTCGCAAAAACCCTTATAACATCACAAACTAAAGATGAGTACGAAAAATACAATTAAATCACAAATTCAGTATGTACCTATCTATGGTATCTTTTCTAGATGCATGCTGATTTTTTGATTGTTTAAAATAACCCTACTTCAGCTCAAATTGTACTTACCCTGTCCTTTATGGCAGACTAACGTGGAAATCGAACAGTTTTTTGAACACGTTTGTCTTTTAATCATCTTTGATATAAATTTACGACACGATTCACAACTGTATATATTAAATTTTCGAGCTTGTTTTACAAATCTATAAAAACGAACCGCACCACACACACCACATGTCACTGTACCAGGCGGACTGGGAGTAGATGCTGAATAATTGGAAAATGGTCCATCCATGTCTTCAGAAACATGAGTTCGCAACTGCAATCTTGCTTTACGAAGAACTAACTTGCTACAAGGCATCGGAGCATTTGTATTACCGGTTGAATCTATTAATACCATATCGCTTGAATCTTTACTGTTGTCATGTGAATACATGTGTCCACTTTCTTTTAATAAACAAAATTCACTAGTACTTTTCTTACAGACTGATGTATCACTTATAGTAGTATTTTTAAATACTTCATCAACTGGTTTCTTCTTACGTCCGTAAACACATTCGTACTTCTTTTCATTATTGCATGCTACTGTTTTATCCATTTTCGACTTTCTATTATTTCTGTTTAAACCTCTGGATACACTATCTACTTCATTTTTATTATATATTTGTTCATTGTTAATAAATCGTTTGTTTGGTATAATTACCCTCGATGAATGTAGACTTTTACTAGGTAATACAAATTTTCCAACTATATTCGTAACCTCTCTATCATGTATACGAGATGAAATATTTTTATCTTTAATTTGCTTTTTTCTACGATACAAAGTTCTCCTCGTATTACATGCTGTGATTTTCTTAGAAACCGATTCATGGACTTCAACTTTACCGACAATACGTAACTCTGAACCTTTCTTCATTAACCTTTTTCTCGTTGACTTTGAACTTTCATGTTTCAAATGATAATTTTTATAATTGTATAAAAATGCATTAGACTTATTAGCCCTTCTTACAATTGATAACCTTTCACAATCACTGCTTTTGTTGTTTTCCAATGTTGCATTATGAACATTAGCGTTCGGTGTTAAAAAAGAGCATTTTGATTCATCGAAATCTACATTTCGTTCTTCAGAATCTGTAAGTTTTCCATGATGAGATTCTTGCATATTGAATTCAGGCAATGTTTTTGTCCTCTGCAATCCAAATTTGTACATGTATAAAAGCATGGTACACAAACATTGAGTACAGGTATCAATTATAAATATAACCTTACCTTATTATAATCACGATAAGTGTTACAGATGCCAGATGTGTTTAAAGATTCGTTATAATCAATTGACGTTTCATTATTTTTTGTCGATGGACATGACAAAACATTTATACGTTTTTTATTAACATGTTTTGTAGGTTTTCCGGGAAATTTATATCTTCCCATTTTATGTTTTTGAGTCAATGTATTGTTGTAAGCTTCTTACGTTTTACGGTTACATGCTGAATTTCAAACAGATAAACATTCACATCACATAACATTGTGCTTGAATAAACTCACATACATATACGCGGGAATGGCCACTTGTCATTTTTTGTATGAAAGTAACGCTTATAAATAAAGAGAAAATAAATATTACAATTCATATCTGTACATCTAATTTTTACTGTTAACAAGAAAAACAGTTTCATGTAATATTATTTCTAAATTTCTGAATGATACAAGAAATATAATATGTAGAAGAAGAATAACAAAGTGTTGTTGCACAACTTTTGCAATTCAGTTGGTATGAGAGCAAAAAAAAAACATTTCTATTTAGATCGATCCGTATATGATATTAACTGAACTTGAGAATTGTTTCACATTTAATTTTTTTGGGTAGCATCAGAAATTCATAATCCGCATACAGGGTGACACTGTAGTTCTATAATATTCAACTACTGCCTCATATTCGTATTGCTTTTTTCATGCACTTCTTCGTGCAAGCACAGTTTTATTCATATTCCTAATTTAGTAAAGATACGAACCAAATTAAGCAGACTGTGTGTTTAGTCTATCTCTCAGTAGATGTAGACTAGAGTATTTATTTTTTAAATATTTTATATACTAAATTATTCATACATAGTTTTGTTCAGTGCTATAAAATGCATATAATGCCAAATACACACAGTGCATTATTCAACACTATAATATTCAAATACTGCCTTTTAAATTTCTCGCTTTATTCAAACACTGTTTTATTCTCGATTCCTAAAATGCTGTCCAATTATTACTTATATTTCTCAATAGATGGCAGAAGTCGTCATCAGATGTCAAATTTCAAATGCTAGTTTGACGTTTGTCAATAGAAATGTGTTTTAATCTTTTTAATTTAGAAACAGATCAGTGTACGAGTTATTAAAATAAATTATAAACATTTATGGAGTTGTACAACATCTTGAATACCAATAATTTGGTCAATTATCTTATTGACACACAGCTTTTATTCGATAACTATTAAAAGCAAGCTTCAAGAAAATTAACCATAGCAATGTAATTGTCTCAAAGATAATATTAATCTGTTCATATTACTGATACATTTAAAAAAATATTATTTATTATTTTTAGATAAAATTTTCTCATTGAGAAACTATTGCATTGCTAGATTTGATGAAGTCTACAATCAAATTGCGACAGAATTGAAAGTATTTCTTGTGCACATTGTACTTACATTGCTGGATTGGATCAAATTTGCAGTCATATTATGTATACTGGTTGCTTTGATTCGGAAACACTATGTTTACAAATTTATAAATATGATGAAATCGGATTTGTTTTGAAAATGAATTTCTAGAAAATTTACCGAATATAACTGTTGTACAGGTAATATTAATCTATCAGTAATAATATATTGTTTGTTTCTTTTAGATCATTCATTCTCAACAAAACCTAATGCTTTAAATAATAATTTAAATTGCATAAAAGACTATGTACACTTGTAAATGTATGATCATGGTTTAATGAAATTCATTTGATTACCAGTTTTCTTCTTTAGATCAAATACTTTCAAGGGATTTTATTTAACACAATGGGGAAGATAAAAATGCTTTGAGTAAATACGATCATTTGTTGGCATAGTATTACTTAATAGTCCCCGTTTAAAAGCTTTCACCCATTTATTACAGTGTTGTGCTGCTGTCAGCTTCTCCACAATACCACCTCTATTTTGAATAACTACTGAAAATCGTTAAAAGGATACCAGTAGTATGATTGCGTCATATAGAATTATCAATTATATAATAGAATTCAGGCGATAATTATTAAATCATTAAAGTGGTACACCATTCTATATAATTTTGCACTAGAAATATAATTTACATTTGAGTATGAAAGGTGAGTTCTTTACCTTCTTACGTTTATTGCAGAAGCAATATTTAATATGGTTTTACATTTATGTTGCAATCATTCTATGAACGATCAACATATTATGCACAATGGGATTATGCTAATCTTTACTGTTAAGGTACGAGATCATGCGGATCTACACCAATATTGCTAGACCATGCGGACAACACCGACTATGATGTGTGTATTCACGAAACATACCTATGTTTCTTCGGAGCGTGTACGCGAGCGAATGTGCATTACTGGACAATGCTGTTGCATATTACGTTACGTACGAGTGTGTAAGTTAAGCTATTCGTGATATAATATTTGTGAACGATATCTTTGTAATGAAATCATAATCGTAGGGTTCACTGAGTTTCGTCGCTCACGTTTCATTCGAATTTCAGGTACTTGTCAACCCAGGGCGCAAATCTGCGGTGGTACGGTTGTAATACGTAAGTTCTCATTTACGATTCTAATTGATATATCCTGTAATACAAGTAATGTTCAAAATAAATAGTTAATATAGTACAAGAGTGCTCAGAGGTTTTGAATATAAAAATTTCACTATCAATTTTATAGTTATAATACTCTTATATAGATTTAAAATGACAAGATAAATAAATAAATATATACATAACAAAAATAAAAATAGTGTTCTTCTGGCCAGTTCTTCAGTTACCGATTAATGTTAATCATAACTAAATAATAATGGAAACTATGGTTTCCATTAATATTTAATCATGATTGGCATTAATCGAGAGTAAACCAACGATTGAAAAACTGGTCCTTAATCTTACAAATTAATTCAAAAATACTCTAATCAGAATTTCTACAGGTTATCGGCATATGGGGCAACGCTGCGGGTTCTGTTGCATGATTCTATCGGCGCATTGTTCACACGCGCATTGATGGCCACATGGCACACATGCATGTGTAGGTTGCCCACCAAGGCAAACGTTGCAAGTACGCTGCAGATAAAAATACATAGTTCTTGTATATAACATAATATTCATATAAAGTACAAATTACCACGTTTGCAGGCTGTGCAGGCGCGGCTGGCAGTACAACAACCTGTTCAGGAACAGGCAGAACTACTGCTTGTTCAAGGACAGGTAAAACTTCCACCAGTTCAGGCACATCGTCAATGACCTGTAATTAATCATTATAAAAATATATGAGCATATCTATATCGTGCATCATTCAATACTTTCAATACACCAAAGAATTGGATATTTTATACTCTAATACGAGCAATTGTTGACCATCAACGATCATGGAATCCGCTCTAACAATGTTGATAATATTTGGTATTTTAAAATTTTTTTGCTTAAGAAAACAATCTATCTAGGTTTCATCCTTCGGAAAATTTATTTACCACATAATTTTAAAGATAATTGGGGAGAAATTGGCATGCTAGTAAGTACTAAAGTTAGAGCAATGTAATTTGATCCATAGTCAATTGAGACCAAAATCAACTCGATATCACCAACTGTTTTTGAAGTATGCGTGAAACTTCCGAATGACATTTTTCTTTTATCTATTTTTTGTTTCTTATTTTTCATTTTAAACTTTATATCTTCCGTTATTTTCCGAGCAAAGCTAGATCTTCCACATATTCACATATTATTCAACCATATTACTTACATCATTGTGACGCGGCAATCGTCTAGTATTAAAATTTATTATTTCAAATTATTTAGGACCCATTAAATTACGTTGTGTTTGATTTACGTTGTGTTTATTTTATTTTTATATTGACCAGATTATTTAATTTGAAGTCGTGAATGTGATAGTTTAAGAGGAAGCAAAGAAATTAAACATTGTAACTGATTAAATGTTATTTATTTTGGCTGTGGAGATACATAATCCTCTGGCATTTACCTAACACCTGGGAAAACCACAGAAAAACACACAGGCAGAGGAATTCAAAATAAGAAATGATAAATCGGACATAACATGATAATATGACACAAAAATAAATATATATAAAGCATCAGTCAAGCAGCTGGGGCAGGTGGATATGACCATTGCGACGGCGGCTTCGGTCTTTGACGGGTGGCTCTCAGCACTTACGAACACGTACGGAGGGTGCCTCTGAACCCTCGAACAGCCGGGCTTTGGCGGACGGTCGGTTATCGCCAATAGTAGCGGTATCTGTGTGAAGAGGCCGAGCGGCGTCGGACTTCTGAAACTTAAAACAAAGAGCCCCGATTGTCACCGTGATGACAGTCGGCGGGTGATGCCAAAGAGGAAACAATTCCTCCCTGAGTTATGTAGTGTATGATGGTCGGTGATTACCCTCAGGTGACGGCTGGTATATCGCGCCTCTCGCACGAGCAATAACGGCGTGGGCAGCGATCGGACGGCCGATGGTTGGCCGTGACGGGTGTCGGTCGGTGGGCAACACAGCCCGGGAACGGTGACGGCGGCAGGTCTCCCGACAAACGGAAACGCAGGTCGTCTGCCTGGTGGCCGGTCAAGAACGGTGACGGCGGCGCTGCGGTGCTGATCGTGCGGGCCAGCGGCTCACCGGGAGACGTCGTGAAGACCACCGAGTGCCACCGGAGTGACAGTCGGAGGGAAAAATATGCCAGTGAGGAAATATTACTCACTCAAAATGCCAGTGACGATAATTCATCACTCAATGATACAAAATATGTCAGTGATTAAATATTCCACACTCAATGATACAAAATATGCCAGTGATGGAATAATTTCTCACTCAATGATACAAAATATGCCAGTGATTATATATTGTCTCACTCAATGTTTCTTGGGTAAATAGTCCCCAATAGTCCCCAGAACGTGCGACAACCACGAGTAGTCAAATCGCAGCTGAACTGAGGGGGGCTGTTCCAGGACGTGCGACAACCAATAATATAGTCAAATCGCAACTGACCTACAACAGCAATCTCGCAGGACGTCCGACAACCAATATAGTCAAATCGCAACTGAACTTTGAGAGACAGAACGTGCAACAACCACGAATAGTCAAATTGCAACTGAACTGAAGCTGACCCTGGCCGAAACCAAGGTGCTGTTCCTGGTCAAAAACGGCCTGTTATATACAGCTAAGCACCTCCCCTCGATCCACGATTGAACGGCGATCAAAGATCGCATTTTCCTAAGATAAACAGAAAACACAACATATTTCGGAGAAAACGCAGTTGTTTATGTTACTCTTATTCGTCAGCCTCGTCTTGGCGTGCTAAAGGACAGAAATTAGTATTTGGCTAGTGTCAGAGTGAGGGAACCGTTCATCCAGGCTCGTTCACTTCTCTCTTATTTGTCGTGTGCAATTCCCAAATATTCGGAGTGATTTGGAAGGGTGAAATTCATGCATGTTGATTCGTTCGTTGGGTTCTGGTAGGGATTCCTACCCATCGTGGTGGTGCATCCGATGCTCTGGTTTGTGTTCTAATTCGACAGAGAAAGCTATAGTCTGCCTATACACTTGACGCTTGGCCTTCGACAATCTCGGGTGCTGGTTAATGTTTTTCACAACCTCTGTCGTTGTATTAATTTATGACATGTAAGCCCCGTGTTTTGTTTATATTTCAAACCGGACGATTAGTTTCAGCGTCAATAATTGTTTCCAAAAAAAGTTAGTGATGACGACAAGCTTTGAGTTTGTTATTTTAAAAATTTAACTATGATTACACTATTATTAAACATGAAAAATAATAATATCATATTTGGTGTACCGTCTCATCATCAAGAAGACCAAGATTGTGTTCCTGAAAAAATAATATAGATATAAACGATTAAATATACAATTAATTTAAAGTATAATTACTTCACGAAGATCATTTGCTACATTTTCTACAGAATGGGCCACGATCTCCAAAAAATGAAAAATTGTGTGGATTCCATTCTGTAAATTTTGCTGCGCATCTCGAATTCTGATGTCATTGGCGCGGTATCTGTTGCTGATGGCTCGGGCAATACGAAGGCCTTGCTGTAAATTATTATATTGCACGAAGGATCGTATATTCAATTGAATAAGTTTTTCTGTAATGAAATATATCATCTAATGAGCATAAAGTATGTATTGTCAAATTACTACATCTTTTTTTTTCAATTAGCTAAAATAATTGTAAATCAAATATATAAAACTAACTAATTATTTATATTTTTTTACTATCACAATAATCATGAAAATTTAACTGTATATGTAATATATTATTCCTACTAAAATGGTAGTTTTGGTTTTTCCCGGTCGCCCAGAGAATTAGATATTTGTCATTATAATCGAGATTGGTGGAACAATAAACTACAGTTGAAGCAAGTTTCACTGCTTAGTTACTGTAAACATTTACTTGAGATTGATGAAAACAACTCATGAAATAATAAATAAATATGGTGTTGAGAAATACAATTAAACGAGTTATAGTTTTAACATTTTATATTTTGTAGTAGGTAACACTTTATTAATTATATCTATGAGTTGTTTTTGTTTTTGTACTTTTAAAAATGGCAATAAAAATATAAGTTTGAATAGACTGAGTGTGCAATTGATTTTTATAGTTCAGACCAAATAGAAATTTTAACTCATGGATTCACAAATTTATTGACTTGTCAATCAATTTTAGAATGTTCTAAAATAGTGATTTCGAAACTTTGTAGGCTAGAAGACTTCTTTTATAAAGATAAATTTTAGTGCATTTCTTTATTTGGACTTGTGTTCCCTGGCAAATTTTTGTATTAATTTAGAATAGGGTAATTAATATATGTAGATGGTAGAGATCGGTATTTTCGAAAATTTTGATATCCGATCCAAAATCCGACCAACATCCGATCTGAACTGAAATTTAATGCGACATGCGGTCGATCCGTGATCCGATTTGACATCCATTAGATCCATCAAGTTTTTCCTATTTATACATATAAACATTTATAACGTTGTATATTCGGATGAAAAATAAATGTTACAGATGAAACTAAATTAAAAATTTCGTTGTAAAAAACGAATGAGACAAATTTTGTTGAAATGTTATTTAATAATTTTGTATCATTTCTATAAAGAGGAATTGGAATTTATTAATTTTACTCGGAGTGTATATATATAAAAAGTGTGAATAAAAATTTCGGATCGGATATTTCATCCGAATTTTGGCTGGGAAATTTGATCTGAACTTCGATCAGATATTTTTTCGAACTTAAAATTTGATGTTTTTATCTGACTTTGGGAACGAATGTTTTATCCGAATTTCGAATCGGATATTTTATCCGAACTTTGGATAGAATTCGATCCGAAATCGAACTTCGCATCGGTTTCGGATTTTTTTACCTATATCTAAATATATAATTATTCAATAAATTTTTAGTACGTTTCGAATCCGTGTTTAGATTTATTATTTATCTATTTATAAATTAGTAACAACTCAATTTCGCCTTTGCATCGTTCTATTCTAGTTGGCAGTGAATTTCAAATTCAGGTTTAAATTGAAATTTTAGTTCATGCATATAACACTTCAGCGCTGTGTGCACAGTTGTATGCGCAAAATTCGTCACAAAATTTTAAATTTACAGTTAACCACAGTAGAGTTGACCAAAGATAATATATATCCTACTTGACTGCACAGATATGTATTAATTAATGATTGTAAATCGAACATGAAGTGGTAAAGACCAAATGATTGCAAAACAAATTTAAAGGTATGAATTTTTTTATATCACTTAATCAAAACATTGAGAAAATTTTGTTGAGGTTAATAGACCTATTCTGTAACAAAAATTGCTGACTGCAAACAACAATAGTAGCTAGGAAGATTGCTATCAAAAGATCATGTTAGCAATTAAAGAATAACCCCTGCCCCCCTATTCTGTAATTCGAACATGATCTATTACTGATCGATAAGTTAATGACACCTCTTATTTTGCATGGTTATTTTATAGATTAGGTACCACCATTTTGACATTCTGTGATCAAAATCATATGTTCTATTATTTCTATTTTATTTTTACACAGATGTTAGTGAGCTGTCATATAATTTTTTTATAATAACTGCTACGTTAGTAAAATACATGAATACAACAAAAATGTCAGAGTAAATTATTCCGGTGAAAAACACAAATTGTCATTAACTTATCGATCATAAACAGATAATGATACAGTTACAGAATATAGGGATATGTCCGTAAGTCCTGATCAAGTCATTATTGTCTTTGTTCGTTTGAATTATCAATACAACCGTGTTGCGTTTCAGTAAAACGATTATATTTAAGAGTATTTTTTTATATTACATTTGTTACGGATATTTTTTTTAATAAGGTAGTATTGAATAATCCTAATTTATATTTATTTAATTAGCTAGATAATCAGGCCTGTAATCACATAACAAGCCTGCCGCCTGATTTATTTGATCATTATTACTTTCAGTTTGATTTGATCGTTCAACGAGAAAGGTTGGTTTTAATATTGTGCTATTGTGATTAGTGATTGAGAATCTAGTTTTTCTCCATGATTATTTATTGATGAGTTTTAACTATCGTTGGAGAATGAGATTGTTGTGAGATTGGATAAGCTTCATAAGTCCTCACGGGTGCAAATTGTCGAGTATTCTGAGTATGTTTATTGATATATCCCGATTGTGCGATTATGCTGTTGATGTGTGTAAATGACCAATTATCACTAAACTAAATATGATATTTGCTACTAATTGTTGATTTAACATGGATTTCTCATTGAGTACGTTTTATTCATACTAATTTCTTTCTTTGCAGCCCATTGACTATCATTAGGACGACCCGACTAGTAACAGAACCTTGATATTATACCATTTATTTGGTTAGAATTAGGTAACGTAATAAACAATTATTTAGTGCACGCCCATTCATCTCTAACCTAAATATAAACTTTTAAAATTTTAAATCAATTTGCAGGCCCCTTTGATTGTATGTGAAGTAAAGAGCCATATCATGCAACTGGACTAATTTTATTTCGTCAGTTAGGACACCCAAAAATTTAATAACAATTTACAATCAGATTCATCTTCAGGTTTAGGATAGATACGATATAAAATTAAAATATGCGGCAATTTTTTTTTGAGAATTTCTAGCGTTTTCGATTGGCATGCTCACAAAACACTCTGAAATTAGCTCTGTGACGTCATTGGTTGACACTGAAAGTCGCATTAAATTTTACCGAGCAATTTGCGAATATTT
Organism: Pterostichus madidus; assembly: GCA_911728475.2. Classification (NCBI taxonomy): domain Eukaryota; kingdom Metazoa; phylum Arthropoda; class Insecta; order Coleoptera; family Carabidae; genus Pterostichus; species Pterostichus madidus. The sequence goes on from OU452311.1 coordinate 11,244,858, forward strand.
CTCATTCAAGCACGTTCTATTTTCATAGCATACAAAAACAGTAAACATGGCTTTCGGCTTTTCTTGATAATTTTAAAAATTCAATAACATCTTCATCGCTACTCGAGGAAGTTTCTCAACTTCTCTCTTCTAATAGAAAATCTAACAATAAAACTTTATTTACGTTCACCATGTTTGCTCTAATAATATTACTCGACCTCTTGAGGTTGAGTAATATTCCTTGCTCGTCGAGTGTTCTGCAAACTTTTTCGTTGCCAATCGAACACAAATTTGATTGCTCGCTTGCTCTTAAAATTTTAATCGAAAATGACTTTTGCTCGCAGAGTGACTTCAGAGCAGTAGCGAGCACTCAATCAAAAACGCTACCAATCACTAACTGGTCAATTTTAATTGTTGAACAACTTGTTATTTTCTGTGCTCTCGCAAAGATTATCTTACAAAAATCTTGTTATTTTGTTGTTTTTTAGTCGTATAATGTTGCTAAAATTAAATCTACGAATTGTTTAGGTAAATATTGATCTGTTAATTTATATTTATACCATTTTTAGGAATTCGCGTATTTTCTTAATATATTGTGTTTTCTGACACTTCTTTATTTTTTTGACTAGTGTCCTTGTAGACACTTTTGTATAATTTTAATTATGTACAAGTTATAGTTATATCCGGTTATATCCTATGTTTCACCTGTTATATTATATGATATCGTATATATCCTTAAAGATAAAAATGAGTCTGATTGTGAATTCGAAATGTCCTACATTTTATTGAGAAAATATATTTTTGAAGTCTTATCCACATTATGAATTAAAAAAATATATATATATATATATTCATTAATTACCTAAAAATGTGAAGACATTAGGGTGAATACCCATTTTGGTTAACAAAATTTTATTGAACGCCTCCACGTTGTTGTTGGTTCTTCGTGCAATACCGTACACACTTATATGTTCCGGCCGAACAGTTCGAACCCAGTATCTGTAAAAAAAATATAATTATTATCAATAAAAAGAAAATTCAGATTCTGCTTGTATGTTGCATGTAATTAATAATTACCTGTCCATATATGCAAATAAATCATTCGCAATTAGACCCTGGACTTCCATCCAATCGCGTATTAGGTCCAGACCTTCATTAAACTGTTCAGCCGGAAGTAGCGGCAAGGCCATCAGCATTTTAATGCCTTTTTTTAAGTTTGGAATAACTTCCAGTTGGTGTACATATCCAAGACGAGCTGCCATTTTCCACACAGCCTAACAAAAAAAAATATTCAAATTCGATAATAAAATTGCTGCTTTAAAGATAAAATAAGTATATTACTTACATTAGCGTAATGGTAAAAACAGCCAACAACCTCGGCGTGCGGATACGCCTGCATTAAAGCACCTTGCAGTGCTCTTTCATAATCTGATATAATAAGTAGTGGTTGTAGGGTTGGCACTAATATGTTGAATTCCTCAAACAGGCGACTATATAGCGCTTGCCGCCTGTTTGACATCAGTGCATATGCCACTGGTATTGTCTGAAATATTTTTTAAAATAATTTTTTTCTTGTAGCCTAAGACTCAAATGATATCCAATACCTTCTCGAACACTACAAAGTGAATTGTGAAGAGTTGATGTGAAGGAGGAACGGCAGGAACACATTTAAATGTGCCGTCCATATGCACCTCCTCCACACCTCCAACTACCAGATCCAACAATGCTTGTGACGCAAACAGCAGAGCCACACCATCTTCTGTTTCGACTATTTGTTGGAAAAACGACCCTTCTACGTGATTGATTTTGCAGAAAAATTTATCCCGCCAAATAGGATCAACAAGAAGCGTTGCCAAATTTTGAAGGGTGTCGGGTATAGGTGGATTGTGCCTTCTTCGAGCCGATGACATAGCGCTCTGAGCAGAGGGATACGAATATATAGCTGCCATTTCAGGATCACTAAGAAAAGGATTTGTATTTAAAAAAATTGCGTAGAAATGTAACAGATTCAACTTGTGTGTTGCGGATATATGCAACTGTATTAAATTAATTCATTAAAATGAATTTGTTAAAGCAATAAGAGTACTGTACGAAAGAATGTTAATTGTAAACTAACCGTGCAGCCTCCTCATCATATATATTTCTGAGCGATGTTCTTTCTTGAATTGCTCGATGCACTAGTATCTCCCGGAACCTTGGTCTAATATCAATAGGTAACTGATTTCCGTGACCATTGTGGGGTGTAACGACACTAACTCCCTCATTGTTTATTTTTATAGTTCCAGGACAAAGAAAACGAGTTTTTCTTACACAAAAATAGTAACTTAAATAAAAAATACAGTTTAATATTAGTCCTATGTATAAAAACTTGCAAATATGTGCTAAATTGTTGGTTTAAAATAGTGAAATTATCAAAATAATTTTTAATATCTGTTAATTACATTATTTATTATGTATATCGAAATATTCACGTAAATTGCGGTGTTCGTCGCCGAACACAATATCTTTGGCCCAAATACTCCATATTTTTTGCACTTTATATTGTACGGTTCCAACGATTTTGGCGCTAAATTTGTTAGTCAGATTTGGTTTTATATGTTTATACCAATCAAGAAAAAAAATTTCCTCTATTTAAATTGTAAGAAATGTTTAATTTATTTATTAATATTAGTTAACAAATTGTGTAATATTCTACATAATACGAAATATTTAAATATTACTTTGAAATATTAAGTTGTAATTTAAAGAAATCAATCAGTGATATTTGAATTAGTATTGTGGTAACAATAATAAAAATAGAAAATCACTAAAGTGCAATATTATATTTGAAAAAGCGCACTTCGTAACTATTAATATTAAATATTGAATAAAATAAGTTCTTTTGTCTTTCGAAATTCTTATGTATGTATACCCATTTTCTTTGTGACATCCTGTATATATATATATATAAAATAAATTGTATATAAAGAAATATAATCCATCTATTGATTAGTAAATACCTACAAACATACATGTGTAAATTATATTACGATTGTAAAATTGACAGTGTTTATGTCAAGAATGCAGTTTGGGAAATCGAGGTCCGAAGGGTCGAGATTTCCAACATATTCGCGACCTAAACAAAATCACTTACAGTTCGCGGTTAATAAGCTATTTTTTACAATACTTGCACAAATAGAAGGAAAATAAAAATAGGTTTCAAAATTAACAGCTGTCAAATTATTGTCAAAATAAACAGGCCCTTGATATGTAATATTTACTTACTGTCCACGGTGGATAGTAAGTAAATATTGAAATCCTGATGTAACCATAGAAATCACTATGCAATAAATGTTGCACTTATGCTGGGTTGCATGGAAGTTTTATCGGTTCATTAGCAACTAACGATTCAATAAGTTTCAGAAAATCGCTATTGATACTGTTGCTAGATAAACAATTTTTTAACTAAAGAGCTCTTTATTGTTTTCATGCAACCCAGCATTAGTGTGTTTAAATTTTAATAGATAACACAGTAGAAGTATTGTAAAAAATATTATTAACACGAGAAATGAATTTTTTCATTACCATTACTTCTGCTATTGTTTTAGAGAACAATTATTCAAATAAAGTATCTAATTTTGTGATTTAAATCAACAACATATTGCAGTTTACAGATGATATATTAAATTTTCTACGGATTTTATTTAAATATTTTTCCATAAATTAGGGAAGCAAGGGTAACAGAAAAAATAGTTTTTCATCGATATGATATTTCTTTAGACATTTTCTATATTTTTTCATAGTGATGCTATTATAAGGAATATAATTTTACAATATTTTTAAAAAAATTATCGCCAATAAATACAAGTAACCACAGTTTGTATATCTTTATTTCTTCGGTTCTTGATCTGTCTTGTCTTTCATTATAAGTTATATCTATGGTTTTGAATAAAATTCAAACTGAAACAAAGAAAATAAATATAAATCAGGATAATTTAATTACAAAAAATTTACAGCTATTAACTAAGGATAGTAATTCCACATTTGTCATTGTTGTTCTGAAAAATTTGTAACTACCTTGAAGATCAACATTTTTTCACAGCAAGATGTTCTACAATCACTTGTTATGCTGTCCCTCACATAATAAAGACCAATTTTTCAATCCCGGAATATAGTACGCGATAAATATAGCTAAAATAAATTGAAAAAAACATCGCTTCGAAATCATAGCACAAATGATAAATATTACGAAAGTATTCGTTGTAGTTCGAATTTCAATTCAAAAAAATTGTTGACTGAAGAAAAGTGCTGATGGAAAAGTATGACATTGTTATCCGAAGAGCCCTTATCTAAGAGCAAATAGAGATAATGCGAAGTTGAAGGAGAAACAAAAATCGATTATATACCTAAATGTATAATCAAGGCTGGAAGTCTCTTTTAAAAAATTAACAATATGCATATTGTGTTTAGTCTTTTTTATTGTTATTAAATTAAATTAATAATTTTATCAATATAAAACAATACACTAAATTCTACAGTTCAACTAATATTCTAATGCTTAGTTTACTGTTTTAATTAACTGCCTGTTACATATAGAAGAGTACAGAATACATATAATTTATATTGCTTTTAGTTAACATTTTCTTAATAATCGATCGATAAATCGGGCATAAATAGTTTAATTATAGGTATTATGCAACACAGACTCTTACCAGAATAATATTAATAGTTTAGACCACTGATGGGAATTTTTTTTAAAGAGGAGGCCAAAGGAAAAAAACTTTAGGCGGGCCAATATAATTTATTAAAAAATAAAAATGATACATTTAACAAAATTCTTGTGTTTTTTATGTTACTAAGTCCTATTAATGACAAAGAGAAGAAAAAAGAAGAAAATATTTTTCATATAGCCTGTATTCTTTTTTATTTGTCAGTTTAGGAATAATGCCGCGCGGGCTAGATATAACATTTCAGGCGGCCGTATCTGGCCCGCAGGCCGTAGTTTGCCCATCACTGGTCTAAACTACTTTAGCTTGCTTAATTGTTTTCTTTTTTAATCGTGTTTCAAATAAAATCACTTACTCCAATCAATGCATTTTACCGTTAAATTTGTTACATACTCTTTTGTTACCAGCAAATTACGTAGTACATTTTTTAATATGGTTTGTCAAAATCAATTATAAAGGTTTGCGTACAGTTTACAAGTTTAGGGTTTGTCGGTTTAAAATACGAGCAAAGTGCACCTTGACGTCCTTGACAAGAATAATAATAGATCTTTATTTAGTAGTGGCATTAACAACAAAAATATGTATATTACAAATAACAGACCAATTGAAAAATCAATTTTAAACAACTTATTTTTTGGTCTAATGACTTTCTCTTAAATTTTATGAATTCCTTAAATGAAAAATGCCGAATCGAATATTTAACAGCAAGTTAGTCATTTAACAGTTTATTTCAACAGGATAGTGTTCATTTAAGAAAAACTGGCAACTGGCTATAAATGTCTTTTTAATCTATTCTTAAATTGCCTTAATCTATCACAATTCTTGAACTCTACATAGAGTTCAGGAACTGTGATAGATAATTAAACTTTATAAAATCACTCATAATGAAAGATTATGCAAATTTGGTCAGTAGCCACTCTCAGAATGTCCAAGACACAACCTTTCCTTGTTATATTTGGTACTGTCTGTTCAATTATAAGAATGTACGCCAATATATAGGTTGGCGATCGAAAAATCTTCAATGCTGCACGTGAATCTTTCAAGAGAGATGGAAATATTCATATCTTAAGCTTATCATTGAACTAAGTAGTATGTACTAATGTATTGCGTGATCTACAAGACAAACTTGACCTATAAAGAAAAAAAAATGGTTGAAATCAGTTTGAAAATAACAGTAGGAATTACATTTACCTAATCAAAGTCTGATTAATCCTATAGGGATTTCTGTATCCAATATCCTGCAATGATGTAATGGAGCCCAAGGTCTGTTTATTTTGAAAGTGGCAAATTCAAAGTGATAGCCTCACCTCACACTCAAAGTTCTTGAAATTAATATTTGTAGTTAATATCCACTTGTTTTATGAATACTAATTAATTAAGGTGAAACATTCGGCCTGAAGTTCGTTAACCAACAATTTGTTATCGCGTAAGTGGGGTTTCTTGTGGTCCTAACAAAAATGTGGATCTGACCTATCACAGAAAATCAGGAATATTCTTTATAGAATAGTGGAAGGGGTATTGGCGCGCGTTTAAAAGCTAAACAAACTTGAAGATCTTCAAGAAAATGATTTTAAACCACATGTCAACACAATAAAATCTAAAATTTAATAAAATATAGTATTTTATTTGATATAATATAAAAATAAAAAAATTTTACTTACAATTTTATTTCAGTTATACATAATCATATAATAATAATAATAAATTTATTTCCATCGATCATATACAATGATATAGGATAAGTCAGACAAAAAAAATACATTATTCTATGGATACCTAAACAGTAAAAACAAAATTATAATTATAAGCTAAATAACATTTATACATAAGACATATTTTCATTAACAGAATAAAAACAATATAATTGTATATTATTCTTCTCACTGGGTAAAGATGTGCCAGGTTGCTTAATCAGCTTCATTGGTTGGAATCAGCACACCGTTACAGCTTGAGCTTATACCACTATTGCAAGTGGTATATGTTCCAGAATACGGCGGCTTTAAATTCATCAACGCATTTGTTGAATGCAACTATTGCAGCAAATAGTCATATATTTTGCGCTCCGAAAACAATGTTGCAGGCGAATGTTATGTAGCCCCTAAATACGACATATAAAATGAGATATGTTTAAATGAACACAGACATCAAATATACCTTCTCAATGAATTCCTCCAATGTATTGTTCTTTAAAATAATAGTTTGAAGGACAATCAACTATTTACTTGAACATGTATGTGTGTCCAAATAATAAAATCACATTCTTTTCGTCCTGTTATGAACAACTGGCCTTGTACTTGGTAATAATAATTGTGATTCGTCTTTAATTTTAACTTACCACCATCTAACACAGTACAGAAGTTTTTTATTTTCACAGCAGCTTCTTTTGATGACAAATGTCGAGCTGTATATGGACATTTCACTTCAATTATCTTATTTTCATCAACTAAACCATCTGGCGAAGCAGCTAAATATCCTGCATTACGTTCTAAATTTACAAATAAACCACATAGTTTTACTGTAACTCCAGTTACCTGCTCATAAACTTGTATAGCCACAGATTCTCTAGTTTTACTCCAATCAGTTGCTGCAGTTGTAATATTTCGAACGTAAAGCATTCTTTCCACAAGTGGTCCCGCTGGAAGTTTTCGTGATAGCCTGAATTCTTTAAAACTGTCATCCTTCAAGAAGTTTATAATTTTGAACCCAATTTGGAATCTTCTGATTTAGTTATTAAACTATTATTTCCGTTTAAGTACCATAATCTGATTTATAATATAATTAGCTACAAAATACTTGCAATATAAAAATAGAAATAAAGCGAAAGTAAGTAGACTTTATTTATGGAATGTATAGTTTATTCCTGAGCAACATTTTGATAGTTCTGATGTATTTACTTTGTCAGCCTAATCTTATTAAGGCAGTGTCCACTTCAAAACTGTTAAATAAAAACTTTAATATTAATAAATAAACACTTATAAATACAAACCTACTTACCTTACACACATTTGACGTTTGAGGTTAAAACCATATCGAAAAATTTTATTATTACTTTATTATTTTGTAAACAACATATAATATATATATATTCATTATTGTTATCATTATTAGTCAATCATTTTTACATATCTGTCAGCCAAATTGAATTTTGAATAAAACTTCGATACTTGAGTGTACATCATACGTCATCAAAAATCCGAATCACACAACGAAAACTCATGATTCAAGAGCACCAACAATAAATCTATGCAAATTTGAATTTCAACAATTAATTTCTTACAAATGTCATTATATAGATAAATATAAAACAGTGTATTACTTTCTTATAACATTATAGTTCATGAATAAATATTATTCAAGAGCAAATAAATCATGAAAATATATGAAAAAAATTATATAAATGAGCAGCCAAATTCACAATTTTGAGTCAGATTTTCTCAAAATTGGGCCCTACGTTTTTAATAAAAAAAATACATATATTTAAAATTAAGATAGTCTATAACACAAAAAAAAATCAGCCAAATTAAACACAACACTTTTGAGAAAAAAAGGAAAAACTCTGTTTTTCATGGTATTTTGGCCTATTTTATTTTTTTGCTAAAAATTGTCGTGTTTAATTTGGCTGAAAATTTCATCAGGCTTAGTCTGTCGTATTTATAATTTACTGTATTTTTTATATTGATATCGTAGGGCCCATTTTTAAATAAATTCAAATTAAATTTGGTGTAATATATAATTTATTTTCTTTTATTATATGAAAGATATTTCAAATTAGTAATATTATTATAAAACTTTAAACCTTTGACTACAAGAATATGTACAATAAATACTATGTTTCATTTATAATAAAAAAGATATTTTATTTCAAATAGATCAAGACAGATCGTCGTTCCACCACTGTTCTGTTGTTATCTTCAGATCGAGTGGTTCACCTTAACTTGGTTGAATATTGTAGGTGTTACAAACAGTTACACAGTTGATTTGATTTTGCTCTAGAAATGTAAATTGGTTAGTTAAAATTAACGAAATCTTTATAAATGCTTATAATTATTTATTAATATTTCTATATTATATTATGTTATCTTTTATTGTATTATAAATGGGGTGCATCCTCAACAGCCTAATATTCATTTTACATAATATATATCAACATAATATTCAATCGCATAATCAGTCAACAACCTAATATTCAGCGGCATAATATTTAAAGCACATAATATGCATTCCACCTAATATTCAAACCACCTAATATTCAGCAGCATAATATTCATTCACATAATATGCATGCCACCTAATATTCATACCACCTAATATTCAGTAGCATAATATTCATTCACATAATATGCATAGCACCTAATATTCATACCACCTAATATTCAGCAACATAATATTCATCCACATAATATTCAAACCACCTAATATTCAATCTACATAATATTCAGCAGCCGAAAGCATAATCGTAGCCAGAGACATCTATCGACTAGTTTTAACATAAAGGGTAGTTTCACAGGTTACTACTATATAACCAATGTCGGTAACTTCTATATGTTGTAGATACTAACCACTAGATAGCACTACCAATATGTATATTATTTATTTTAGAAAATAATATTTTACATTTATTCATATTTTATAACAAATATACTTAATTTCAAACAAATTCTATTTGCAACTAAGCTTTAGCATGTATCCATAATTAATAATAAATCGTTTATAACATATTTTAATTTTAATAAATAAACAATTACTGTTTTTTAATACACAATTAATAATAAAAGTAATAATTTATTTCCTCTAAACACAATGCGCCATGTATAGAAAATGTCATAATATCACTAATGTTAATTAAAGCAACAAGTAAAAGAAGGATACAAGAAATTTACACTTAGAAAATTCATTTAATTGTTTAACTCTCATAGGAAGATTATTGAATATTTAAAAGCCAATTCTAATGGGAGAGTTATTAACTATATTTAATCCAGATGTAGGAACATAATAATTATTTACATATCTTGTATTATGCTTATACATATCTAAAATCATAGTATAAGATGTTTTATTCTTACAGATAAAAAGGACTTACGTCCCAAATATTAACATAAGTCAAGTTAGGATATTAAACATTTTAAAGAAAATATTTTAACCATATACATCAGTATTGTAAAATAAAAAATTAAGTTGTCACTTCTAATTTGAAATAAATAAAGCTTCCTGTTTACGAAATCTAAAAGTTACTTTATTTATAAAGAAAAAAATATTACTTGAATTTATATTATAAGAAAAATTTTACATTGCATAAAAAAATAAATATATATATATATATATATATATCATCACGCTTTCTACCCATTACTGGGTGTGGTACTCTGCCGAAGAAGATCTCAGTAAGTGATATATTTAAACGCGTGAAGTGCGGTTACCAGTCGTCAAATCATGGCCCCCAAAGATTACATTATTTAACATTGCAGGTATTCATGAAAATCACAAGTATTTCACAAATTTAAGTAATACTAGCGTAATCCACATTGTAAGCACGTTTTACAACACATTGAAAATTATTGGCTTATGGTAAGAATTTTGAATTTAAATATATAATTATGGAAAATACTGATTTGTTAATATCTTATCATTCATCGCACAGCAGTTTACTCTAGATATTCTCTAACTTATAATGCTTATATATTACTTATTTATAAATATCTGTAAAAGTTAAATTTTAATATTTCTAAAATTACATTTATTCTGTCTTTAAACTAAAATATCTACTCACAAAATAAAAGAAGTAATCTATAATTTATTTTCCAAAATATTGTAAAGATAATACTATTAAAATATTACATTTCATATTTGATGTTTAATCAACTTTAAAATCGGCCAACTGAATTACAATAAGTAAAATATCTGAAAATATGTTAAAGATCAATTCTATATGTTACCAGTTTGGCTGCCGATACGGTGCAGGTCAAGTTCGCAGTTCGCCGTTGATGTTGAGCTGTAATAAGAAGCGAGGGTCTGCGAATGTTTTTGCTTTTCGTCCCGGGCATGCTTACGTGGATTCGTCAGTAAGACTGTAATAATGCCCTGCCTTAGATGCGGGAAATTGGCACGGCCGGTAATCGAACCCGGGACCGTACGGTTGTGAAGCAAGGCAAGACCCATGAGAGTGAAGGCGAGTTATTCTTCACTACAAAATTTGAGTTTTATTTATTTTCGATTTATATTAAAAAAATAATTTAATTTTTATTAGTACTGAGGGGAAAAAGATATATTAAATATAAGTGTTTGTTAGTTAAATGTCTTTAGCGAAAATCTAGGTCCGCTCAGATGTGAGCAACCACCTTCGTTGACCGTCAGTGCTTTTTTTGTGCAGTCAAGGGTTTTTTAAAGTGGTTGGAGTATTTACCCTCCTTTCCCCTCGCATTACAACAGCTTGGGACAGCTTGGGACTCATGGACACACAAAAAGCAACCTGTGTCACCCCAAAAGATAACCGTACAAGAAAACACATTTTTAGAGTTGGCATGAATCAATTTTGAGAAAAACATTCGAAGATTAAAAATCAAATTACAATTTGAACCATTCGATAAATAAAAATTTTTACGCAACGCTTTTCTATGTTGGTCTATGTTATTCCGATATTGATGTAGACGATTTATGATTTATCTATGAAACCTTAGGATGATTAAAATTATTTGTGTTAAAATAACTTAATTACTTTTTATCCAAATATTATTATAGCTGTTAGAATTTTATGAACACTCCCTGTCTCTGTAGATAGTGGGGAAAGAAATTTTTCCAAATTCAAACTTTTACATCGTTGAAAGAGAACTAAATTGCGATTTTAATGTCGTAAAAACTATAGGTTCCCATGTAAAAAATAAAAGTTAATAGTCGTATCGTGCAAACCATTCTTTTCAAAAAATAGTTTATTTAAAATACTGTAACGCGGCGATCGTTTAGTTATTGAAATTCAATTTAACTGTTTATGTTGTGTTTTAAAGTGGAAGTAAGTAATTTGTAACCAGAATTCTTTAATTTGAAGTCTTGAGCTGGGAAGTTGAAATGAGATCGAGAAAGAAACATACAATATTTATACCACAATTTGTTTTATTCAGCTTTTTAAACATAAAGTTTTATAGTGCAATAAATACGGGTCAGTACCAGGGGTGTCAGCGTCCAGTGCTCCCGTGCCATGAGTGTACCCTGCCGGGTCGAAGAGTGTTGCCGGGCGCCCGCAGGGAGCGAGCCAACGGGTTGATGGGGGTCGGATGCACCGGACGATGTCTCACGCTCGAGAGTTGTAAGAGGGATATAGCGCCTGACAAAGCCCACGTCTCATATCCGCTTGGCGGTCACTTATGTTGGTCGGTGTTATGTGTAAAAGCGGCTGTTAGGCTATAACAAGCAACAAAGCAAGATTGTGTTGCGTCTGCCGCTTCACGCAACAACGGAGAATGCTCTAGGACTGCTGCATAGCGGGGAGTCACGAGTTGAGCGACGAACGATCTCCTTATATTTTCCAACTCACGACTTCAAACTAAAGAATTCTGGACACCAATTACTTGCTTCCATATTAAAACACAACATAGTTAAACAGTTAAATTGAATTTCAATAACTAAACGATTGTCGCGTTTTAATATGTAAACATTTATATGAAAGATTTCTATTATTCATATTAAAGAAGTTAGGGGCGGGGATCTACTCAAATACACCCTGTATAATAAACTTTGTAACTAAAATTTATCATCAAAATAAAGACAACTTAATATCGGTAATTCACTCTGACAACGAAAGTACTGATTTTGTAATTCTCAATTTATTTAATGAGGTCAACATTATTGATTATCAAAAATCAAACTTTCTATAATAAAAAATCATAATATCTATAATATATAAATATAGAATATATAAAAAGTATGCATAAAAATTAGTTTATATATGATTTTTTGCACTTTATACATTTATCATCTAAAGATCCATTCATGAATTATAATATTTAAATTTAAATTTTACTATAAAAATGGAGAATATTTAAAAAAAATTATAAAAAGCACAGAGTTTCAAATTTTATTTATTTATTAAAATATGTTATAAACTATTTATTATTTATTATGGATACATGCTAAAGCTTAGTTGCAAATAGAATTTGTTTGAAATTAAGTATATTTGTTATAAAATATGAATAAATGTAAAATATTATTTTCTAAAATAAATAATATACATATTGGTAGTGCTATCTAGTGGTTAGTATCTACAACATATAGAAGTTACCGACATTGGTTATATAGTAGTAACCTGTGAAACTACCCTTTATGTTAAAACTAGTCGATAGATGTCTCTGGCTACGATTATACTTTCGGCTGCTGAATATTATGTAGATTGAATATTAGGTGGTTTGAATATTATGTGGATGAATATTATGTTGCTGAATATTAGGTGGTATGAATATTAGGTGGTATGCATATTATGTGAATGAATATTATGCTACTGAATATTAGGTGGTATGAATATTAGGTGGCATGCATATTATGTGAATGAATATTATGCTGCTGAATATTAGGTGGTTTGAATATTAGGTGGAATGCATATTATGTGCTTTGAATATTATGCCGCTGAATATTAGGTTGTTGACTGATTATGCGATTGAATATTATGTTGATATATATTATGTAGAATGAATATTAGGCTGTTGACGACTTTCCCTTATAAATGTACTAAACCATGCTTATTGTTGCTTTATGTCTCCTAGAAAATAATTCATTATAAGATTCTCACATTTCTAATTCCTGTATTGTGGCACAGAGCAATAATATTTGATTTTGATATATTTTAATTTTTAATATGCGTCCATATATTTTCATCATAACATTGCCCGTATTCTTTATCGAAGATGATTTGTTTTCACATATTTTTCCTATTTCGGAGCTAATATTGTGACATTTGATGACGGTAAATACATAATATACAGATAAACTAGATTCATTGTCACGAATTGGCGTTAATAACCAAAACTCCCTAGAATTATCACCAGATTAATCACCAGATTCATTGTCACGAATTGGCGTTTAAAACTCAATTCCCTAACTTTGACATATAGGTTACTAGAATCTTCGTTGTCACCTCAGACTAACCATACCTTAGACGTAGAACAACGGCGTTTGTTGTGAAGTAAAAAGAGTTAAAGTAAGTTGTGGGTGAGACGGGTGCGCGGCAAAGAGCTAGTATCCCTTGGTGTTATGCGGGTTGCATTTTTGTTGATGACAGTTATTAGACACGAGCATTTTATTTATTTAAACACAAAAGTACGTATACAAAACACTTAATATGTCAAAAACTAACCTTTACTTTGATGCATAAACAGTAAGTAATTGAATATAAGAATAACTATACAAATGTTTGCAACTCGCATAACATCAAAGGATAAGATTCATTGTCACGAATTGGCGTTTAGTAACTAACTAAACTCCCTAGATATAAGCTAGAACCACGATTGTGAGTTGAATGGATTGTTTAATAAAAATAATAGTGAACATAGACACTAAATTTCTTGTCATTTGACGCGAGTATGAAAATACATATCCTGAAAATGTATTCTTTCAAAAGGTTATATGACAATTATAAGATTGTAATGAATGAAATAAATTTAATTATGAAATAATAGGTAATGGAGACAGGTACAGTAATTTTTGTACTAGTATTTCTTCAATAATTTTGTATTTTGATTGTAGAGAACATAACAAGACAACAAAAGAATTCAACTAATTTATTGTGGCATTGGTATAAATAATGCAGAATAGAAGATTTATTACAATAGTTTTCACTGTAAGATTTGATAGTTCAAGAACTTGTAAGACGAGCCAATTTGAAATATATTCGCATAACTTGCTTGAAGTAAATATTCTAATAAAAACCATGTAATGTAATATTGAAGGTTACTTTACCTGTATTCCATTTGCCACTTGGTTCATTTAAATCAGTTCAGATAAATTAGACAACATGAAATGAACTAAATTAAACAAACTGATGAATTTATTGGGGTGAATTATTTCAAAATAAATTAAAATGAGTAATTCTAGTACTGGAAATGAAGTCAGTGAAGTAATCCAGCGAAATAAATAAGTGATTTGGTTCAGTAAATGTAAGTTAGATGTGATCTAAATAGCAAATAGAATACGTCTTATATAAGTTTGTAATTTATTTTTCAATTGTTCAATTAAACAATCAAATATACACTCATTATGTAGCATCAAATATTTGTATATTTACATACTGTTATAAGTACTGTTTTAAAGTGTGTCTATAAAGAAAAATATAAAGTTTATTTAGTTAAAGAATTGTTTATCTAGCAATTTTCAGAAACCGTTGCTAATGAATGGTAAGACTTTCATGTAGCCCACCATAAATCTGTCTTATGTTACGTAAGAAGTAATAAATGTTATACCAACATATTCATTGAATCTTGCTTTTTTTAACAATCAATGATTCATTTGTTGTAATTTTTGCATTAATAGAATGTGTTGAAAGAGTTCGTCATAAAATTAAGGCAAAATATTTAATAGATTTATCTCTACATAAATTAGATGTAGATTGAGTAAAACTTGGCCATATTTTCAAATATTTAGGTGTAATATAGCAATTTCACAAAGAGTATAAAATTTCCAAACGGAGCAATGTCTTGTTAATTTAGTTTTTAATTGAAAAATATTTTTTTCGATCATGAACGCTACCTAAAACTTCCAACAATTGCCATTATCTTTATGTTTATAAGTTCTTTTATCTATTTTATATATAAAACGAGCAAATTAATCAAATTTCTGATAGATTTTACATGTAAAATAAATAAGCCATCCGAAAAGCATACTGCTCGCAATACACCATGTGATTTTTATCGAAAGTTGGAGGATCTTTTCATAAATGAATAAACAAGCTATTCAAATTTATTGCTTTTATTAAATTATAATGAACTATATTGAAATAAATACCTTGGTAACATGAAAAAAATTGCGTTTGTTTCATAGATATTTATTCAAAATATAAAATTGGATTACTATAGGCATTTTTTATTGGTAAATGTAATATAAATCGTGTCAACATGATAATTAATACCATGACTAGAACCTGACATATTTTAAATTTAAAGACACACTTTTCCTGTAACTTTTATTCTAAATGTGCTCAGATATTTCTTGATGTACTTAGCATAACAATGACTGTATATTGAGTATTATTAACTACCATATTTTAAGATTTCAATATTATTGTTAAGAGAAAACCTGCTTATCTCCAGAATTATCAATAATTTTTTACGAAACATATGATTTAAATCTAAAGCGGTCACACATCCCAGTATAATATTAGTTTAATAGAAAAGTATAGTAAAGAAATGTCCAAACTTCAAATGATTAATTTAATAGAGCTGTTTAATCATGCAATAAATCATTAGGAAGATATTCTAATAGTCTGAAGAAATAAATATCCATTGAATTATGGCAGTAAATTGAACTGAATCTAATTTAAGTTTCGGATCCAAGCTGTGTAGCATGACATATCTAAAAGGACCGTTTTCCTTGTGACGTTAAGTGTTAATTGTCTCTTTTTTATTAGAAACATGTAAGTTATATACTCCTTGTCCGGAAACAAATTTACAAGTCGTTATTTGTAGTGTACTTCTATAATTAAATAGAATATAAGCTATAAATATATCGATAGTGAGAAAAGTTGTAGTACAGAGTGATAACTGAATATATTTATAACTAAGAATGAAAGATTTCTTTAATTAAGCTTCGTTCTGTTGTTACAAGAATCCTTACTTTAGAATAAAATCTCAAAAACATATTTTACAATGATTGAAACGCCGATGTCTTTTTTCTTTGAACAGTTTATTTAGATTTGAATTAATTTTTGTAATTGTATTCCTAAAAGAAACAATAAATTATTATTTCTGTCGAAATGAAACATGTTTATAAATCATTTACTAACATATTACGTATTCACCTGGTATATTTTATAAATAGAAACTTCAACTAATATCTTAATTCATATTTTGTTTTAAATTTGAGATAACTTCTTTGCTACTCAATCTGGACTTCTGTATTAATTTAATACCTAAAAAGTAAAGATCTATTTAGAGGTTATGGATTTTGAAATGTCAAACAATCCAATTTGTTCCTATGGAGGTCCTAACTCGTTGAAATTTTGACATTTGTAGCTAACTTCGTGACAACAAAGATTCTAGTAACATATATGTCAAAGTTAGGGAATTGAGTTTTAAACGCCAATTTGTGACAATGAATCTGGTGATTAATCTGGGGATTAATCTAGGGAATTTTAGTTATTAACGCCAATTCGTGACAATGAATCTAGTCTATCTGATCGGGATGTATCTCCCATAACTTTAAAGCCGCATTCACATCTCGAAATTTGGTGAAATTTGTAAACACAATGAAGATCAACCATTGGAATCGCATTTTTTAATTTTCGATAAGATTCTGCGTGAATTAAAAGCTGCAGGTGCTAAAATTGAAGAACAAGATGCAATTTATCATCTTTTATTGACTATGACTAAAACATACGATCCTTTAATAACTGCATTAGAAACAGTAGAGGCATCAAAACTTACGATGGATTTTGTAAAAGGTCGTATGTTAGACAATGAAATTAAAATTAAAAATAGCACAACAGACAAACGTCCTATGTCAAATGTAACTACAGCATTTGCAGGAAAAAGAATATTCAAATTTAAATGTTATGGCTGCGGAAAAGTTGGACACAAAAAGTCTGAAGGCAGAGAAAACAAGTATAAAGAAAAATCAGGTTCAAATTATAAAAAATCAAATACATTTAAATTAACAAGGGCAAACTTTGCTGAAGAATCTGAATCTAGAAGTGAAGATGAAGTTGCATTTACTACTTATTCAGATGATTCAAAGAAAAATACATGTTGGTATACAGATTCAAGCGCATCCGAACATATGTTTAATGACCCAAAATATTTTATAAATCTACATCCGATAAACTCAGAAATATAGCAAATATAAGATGTGCATCCACGGTTAAAGGAATTAAAAGGTCCTGTATTATAAAAGATATTTTGCTCATTCCAGAGTTAACATATAATTTGTTTTCAGTAAGAAAAGTAGAAATTGCTGGAATGGAAGTAATTTTTCGAGACGGAATTGTACTAATCAAGAAAGGGAATGATATTTTAGTCACACTAGCCAAAGAAGAGATAAACTATATGAATTAAATTTTAAACTGTCACACTGTGGCATATCAAACTTGTCATCAGTTGAAACAAACAACATTGTTTTATGGCACAGACGATTAGGTCACCTCTCCTATTCAAATATTTTTAAACTATATAAAGAAAATATGGTTGAAGGAATATTGAGTATGGCATCTGTTGAAAATCAAAAAATATTTTGTGAGTCTTGCGTTCAAGGAAAGCAGTTTAGGAATCCATTTCCTGAAATTCAGCTTCCTAGATCACCAAGAATTTTAGAGCTGATCCATAGTGTTGTATGTGGACCGATTACACCAATTACGTGGGATGGAAAGAAATATTTCGTCTAATTTATAGATAATTATTCACATTTTACCATGATTTATTTATTAAAATCGAAGAATGAAGTATTTGATTGTTTTAAGAAATATGAATCTACTGTCACTTCTCAATTTAACTGTAAAATTTCCAAATTGAGATGCGATAATGGGGGAAAATACACGTCGAATGAATTTAAACAGTTTTGCATGAAAAAGGGAATACAATTAGAATATACAGTACCGTATTCACCAGCTCAAAATGGCGTTGCAGAACGTATGAATAAAACACTGTTAGATAAAGCAAGAACACAAGTTTTGGCATCACAGTTACCGAAGAAACTTTGGGGAGAAGCAATTTTAATTTCTGCATATTTAGCAAATCGATCTCCATGTAGAAGTTTAAAATTGAAGAAAACTCCGTTCGAAATGTGGTATGATAAAAAACCTAATTTGAATAAACTTCGTGTTTTCGGTAGTACAGCTTACGCTCATATACCTGTTGAGTTAAGATCTAAATTTGATTCAAAATCAATTAAAGGAATCATGGTCGGTTATACAACTAATGGATATCGTCTTTGGAATACAGAAAAAGGTGTGTTTATATCTAGAGATGTATTTAATGAAGAATTCTGCTAAAGTAATTCTCGTTCTTTCGTTCAACAAGATCTTGATTTTCAAGAAGTTAAATCTATTGAACCAGTCGGAAAACAAGACAACGTTAGAATAGAATTTGAATCTTCAGAAGAAGTAAAAAACCAAGAAGTTAAAGATCAAAATAATTCGTTTTCAGAAGAAGTAGAAAATCTAGAAGTTAGAGAAGAAGTAGAAAATCAAGAAGTTAGAAAAGAAAATAATTCAAGAAAGATAACAAAACTTGCTTGGCATGAAGATTATGATTTCTCTGCAATAGCATTGTTAACACAGTCGTTGCAACAAGAAGAATCTATACCAAAGAATTTTGAAGAAATTGAAAATAATGCAAATAAAGTTAAATGGAATCACTCAAGAAAAATAATACTTGGACACTTGTAAATCTACAACCAAATAAATCCATTGTTGATGTAAATGGATATTTAAAATTAAAGAAAATGGAAATAAAAAGAGGTTTCACCGAGAAACATGACATAGATTATGAAGAAAAATTTGCACCAGTTGCAAAATTAACCACAATTCGTATATTATTGGCTGTTGTAAGCTATCATGGTATATATTTATATCAAATCGATGCTAAAACAGCTTTCTTGAACGGAATATTAAAAGAAGAAGTTTTTATGTCACAACCAGAAGGATTTATAAAGGATCCAAAGCTAGTTTGTAAATTAAATCGACCAATTTATGGACTCAAACAATGTAGCAACACTTTATTACCGACTTGAATGAAAGAATACAAGACATACGTTTTCAGCTGTCATAATGACTAAAGTGAAAATTGCAGGTTATAAACAATAAATTGTTCAATTTATATAATTGTTACTCTAATGCTCAGTTTTCAATCATCTGTTAAGATTTTGTTACAATTATCTGCTTATTAATCATAGGAAAATACATATAATTTATATTGCTGTTAGTTAACATTACTTAACAATCAATTGATAAACCGCCATCAATAAATATTAAATATTTGTGATTATGATATTTAATTATAAATGTAGTAGTAACTAGTATAAAACATACAAACGTATTTAAAAAATAAATGCAAAGATATTTAGAAAAAAATTTGACATCTAACAAACAAAAAATAGCCTGTACCTAATTTTAAAAATAATTACATACATACATACATATCTTCACGCTATATCCCAACAAATGGGGTAGCACGAACCCCAAAATCACTCATAAAACATTCACTCATCACACCCATCAAACAACCAGTCATCGTCAAACATTTTCATCCAAACATACCACCCTCACTTCAACCACATTCATAGAACACTCCATATAAACTCATTCATTTATTACACTCGAAATCATTTTCACACAACAAACCTTCAATCACATCATTCCTATTCACTTACCATTCATTTTCTTTCTTCAACGTACATAACGTATGCATAAAAAATCTCAAATTACTCACGTTTACTCCTAACAACGAATCTAATAACGAAACTAACAACGAATCTACAAGATTAGAAAAGATGAAAGCGGTAGTCTGCACTTGTATATGAAAGAAAAGACCACACAATGCAGTAACTGAAAATGAAACAAAAAGATAAGAAAGGGAGGGAGCGTCGCCCTGCGCTTGTTTTTGAAAGTAAATTTCACACAATTGCAGTTAAACACTACGTAATAACTGAAAACGAATAAAAAGATAAGAAAGGAAGGGAGTGTCGCTCTACGCTTGTTTTTGGAAGTGAATTCCACACAATTGCAGTTAAACACTCAATGTAAGATCAGAAAAGAATAAAAAAGATAAGAAACGAAGGGAGTGTCGTCCCTGCGCTTGTTTTTGAAAGTGAATTTCACACAATTACAGGTAAACACTCTAATGAAATTACTAAACAACGAAACTAAAATCTAAAACCCTGCGCTTTTCTGAAATCATCAGATTCATTCCGCAATTAATCTTCGCCAAACATTCCTATCCTGACACACCACTTTTGCTTCATCCACTTTCGTTCACGCAACAATCCTTCTATCATATTCATCCATTTATTCATAGGTCGGCCACGCAATCTTTCACCCTCAATTTCACCAACATACCTGTTTCACTAATCTCTCATTCGACATACGTTCTACATGCCCAAACCATCTCAACTGACTTATACCTACTTTTCTAACTACATTCTTCTCAATTTCACACTCATCATACACCAATGTATTCCGGACACGATCTCTTCTAGTATAACCACACATACACCCCGCAAATACCTCATTTCCACAGTAGTTATACGACGTTCATGTTTCTTCATCCACACCCAACATTCACTACCATACATCAATGTAGGCACTAAAACACCATTATACACACTCAATCGAGCATCTCTGGATACATTCACATTTCGAGCAAAGGTTCCCAGAGCACCCAATACCTTGTATCCCGCAGATACTCTTCTTTCAATCTCACAATCAGTACGTCCATCCCTTGAAAACATACTACCCAAATATAAAAACTCATTCACTTGACCCAATCTCACACCATTCACCGAAACATTACAATCAGTCACCAAATCGCTCTTTTCAAACACTAACATTTTACATTTATCAACATTTAATAATAAATTTAAATCTTTTCCTACTTCATTTATATTTAGAATCATTCGTCTCAATTGCTCTTCAGATTCACCCATAACAACAACATCATCCGCATACGCTAACGCAGGCACAACACTACCACCAATATGTACACCATTCAACGCCGTTCGTAACAATACATCCATGTACAAATTAAAGAGCCACGGAGACATCCCACAACCTTGTTTCACGCCAATGTCTATACAAAACCAATCACTCAATCTACCATTAACTCTCACCGCAGCCTCACTACCTTCATACAGCGCATGAATTGCCCCCAACAAATTACCATTTATACCGTACTGTAGAAGTACATTCCATAATGTCTCGCGATGAACACTATCATATGCTTTTTTAAGATCGAGAAAGCCACAGAACACCTTCTTGTTCTTAGCAAGTGACTTTTCAACAATCATACGAAGAGAAAACAATTGATCCACACATCCTCTCTCAGGCAAAAAACCACCTTGCATATCGCTTAACTTGGAGATTGTTAAGGTTCGTACCTTATTGGATATTCGTAACATTATTGTAAAATATCATTTAGCTGTTGTAAGTGGAAGAAAAGTATTGTAACGAATTTAAAGTCAGACAAGTCGAGAACATTCCAGAAACCTTCTCGAGTATTTAAAAAGAAGTTTGGACGGGTACAAGACCTAGCCAATCAGCGTCCATCTGTTGGAAGAACACTAAAACTGCGCGACAACTCAGAACACAAACGGTACCTTTACTATTTAGTCACCAAGGCACGATCATCTCAGAAGCCCACCTATCGCACCTTATGGGAGGCACTGATCGATTTGAGGGAACATCTTTTAAATAACGATGTTATGAAGCTGGCGGTACCGAAATTGGGTTGTGGTCTAGATGGGTTGGAGTGGAGAATAATTAGGAATATGTTAGAAGTTCTCTTCCACCGCACCGGAATTGAAATTCTTGTCTGCAGCTTTGACCCCAAAAGAAGAGCGAAATTAGACCGCACTGTGGATTGCCACTTCTTTAAGACCACAGGATGCATTAAGGGTTCGACTTGCAGATTTCGTCATAACTTCTCCGAAACCCATCAACCTCTGTTCCGAGACGGAACAGCTTTAAGGAGGGGGCAGTGTAACGAATTTAAAGTCAGACAAGTCGAGAACATTCCAGAAACCTTCTCGAGAACAAGTGCGTAGCAGCGTGACATCATAAATGCATAGAGCTCGCTCGCATGTCTGAGCGTGTGGTTTGACGGGATATTCTAAAACGTCCTGGAATATTCGAGAACTGTTCTACGGGCGGGAGTATATAAGCCGAGGCCGAGTGGCTGAGTTCAGTTGTCAGTAGACTTCGAACGTGTAATATAAATGTGGTGAAATAAATAACAGCTCAAGTGTACGTAATATAAATAATAGTGTTAGTGAACGTTATATAAATAATATTAGTGTTTAAATATTTATTAGTAGTGTTTAAGATTTATTGCAGTGTTAATTAATTCTAAATAAGTTTCTGTTATTTTTATATTCATTTATTAAATAAATACTTTTATTTTCGTTTAACATAAATAGCTGTGAGTCATTTCTGTGCCTTAAACATTCTACACACTTCTAGAAAGACGAAAAACGTTACAGTATCAAAAGATCTAAAGCTACCTGTGTCAACTATAACTTACATCATAATAGTTATTTATTATACAAGTGTTTGATATACCAATAAAACACAAGTGTAATACAAAATTTTATCCACAACTCATAATTATAGGTAGGTACCGAAAAAGATGGGTTGTAACGTTTAACGTTGATTCTTATATATAGTTTTTCAAAATACGGTAGATCTTGAAGTGGTTTCTAAGTAATAAGTTGTTTACTGTGTTTTATAGAATATAAAACACTAGTGATTTATGAGCCTTATGTTGGGTTGCAAGAAAAAATTGATCTCTTTAGTTGAAGAATTATTTATCCAGCTACAGTATCAATAGCAATTTTCAGCAAACGTTAATTGCTAATGAAATATGTGTTATCTTAAGTAAGAAGTAATAAATGTTATACCAACATATTCATTGAATCTTTCTTTTTTCAACAATCAATGATTCGTTTGTTGTAATTTTTGCATTCATAGAATGTGTTGAGACAATTTGTCGAAAATCTTAGGCAAAATATTTAGCAGATTTATCTCTACAGAAATTTGTTGTAGATTTAGTAAAAGCTGGTCACATTTTCAAATATTTAGGTATGATACAACAATTTCATAAATTAAAAAATTTCAAAACGGATCATATTCTTGTTAGTTTAGTTTTTAACTGAAACATATGTTTTTTGATCATGATCGCCACCTAAAACTGTAAACAAGTGGTATTATCTTTATGTTATAAATTCTTACAGCTATTTCATATATAAAACGAACAAATTAATCAAATTTTTCATAGATTTTACAATAAATGTCATCCGAAGGCATACTACATCGTTATTTAAAAGATGTTCCCTCAAATCGATCAGTGCCTCCCATAAGGTGCGATAGGTGGGCTTCTGAGATGATCGTGCCTTGGTGACTAAATAGTAAAGGTACCGTTTGTGTTCTGAGTTGTCGCGCAGTTTTAGTGTTCTTCCAACAGATGGACGCTGATTGGCTAGGTCTTGTACCCGTCCAAACTTCTTTTTAAATACTCGAGAAGGTTTCTGGAATGTTCTCGACTTGTCTGACTTTAAATTCGTTACAATACTTTTCTTCCACTTACAACAGCTAAATGATATTTTACAATAATGTTACGAATATCCAATAAGGTACGAACCTTAACAATCTCCAAGTTAAGCGATATGCAAGGTGGTTTTTTGCCTGAGAGAGGATGTGTGGATCAATTGTTTTTTCTTCGTATGATTGTTGAAAAGTCACTTGCTAAGAACAAGAAGGTGTTCTGTGGCTTTCTCGATCTTAAAAAAGCATATGATAGTGTTCATCGCGAGACATTATGGAATGTACTTCTACAGTACGGTATAAATGGTAATTTGTTGGGGGCAATTCATGCGCTGTATGAAGGTAGTGAGGCTGCGGTGAGAGTTAATGGTAGATTGAGTGATTGGTTTTGTATAGACATTGGCGTGAAACAAGGTTGTGGGATGTCTCCGTGGCTCTTTAATTTGTACATGGATGTATTGTTACGAACGGCGTTGAATGGTGTACATATTGGTGGTAGTGTTGTGCCTGCGTTAGCGTATGCGGATGATGTTGTTGTTATGGGTGAATCTGAAGAGCAATTGAGACGAATGATTCTAAATATAAATGAAGTAGGAAAAGATTTAAATTTATTATTAAATGTTGATAAATGTAAAATGTTAGTGTTTGAAAAGAGCGATTTGGTGACTGATTGTAATGTTTCGGTGAATGGTGTGAGATTGGGTCAAGTGAATGAGTTTTTATATTTGGGTAGTATGTTTTCAAGGGATGGACGTACTGATTGTGAGATTGAAAGAAGAGTATCTGCGGGATACAAGGTATTGGGTGCTCTGGGAACCTTTGCTCGAAATGTGAATGTATCCAGAGATGCTCGATTGAGTGTGTATAATGGTGTTTTAGTGCCTACATTGATGTATGGTAGTGAATGTTGGGTGTGGATGAAGAAACATGAACGTCGTATAACTACTGTGGAAATGAGGTATTTGCGGGGTGTATGTGTGGTTATACTAGAAGAGATCGTGTCCGGAATACATTGGTGTATGATGAGTGTGAAATTGAGAAGAATGTAGTTAGAAAAGTAGGTATAAGTCAGTTGAGATGGTTTGGGCATGTAGAACGTATGTCGAATGAGAGATTAGTGAAACAGGTATGTTGGTGAAATTGAGGGTGAAAGATTGCGTGGCCACCTATGAATAAATGGATGAATATGATAGAAGGATTGTTGCGTGAACGAAAGTGGATGAAGCAAAAGTGGTGTGTCAGGATAGGAATGTTTGGCGAAGATTAATTGCGGAATGAATCTGATGATTTCAGAAAAGCGCAGGGTTTTAGATTTTAGTTTCGTTGTTTAGTAATTTCATTAGAGTGTTTACCTGTAATTGTGTGAAATTCACTTTCAAAAACAAGCGCAGGGACGACACTCCCTTCGTTTCTTATCTTTTTTATTCTTTTCTGATCTTACATTGAGTGTTTAGCTGCAATTGTGTGGAATTCACTTCCAAAAACAAGCGTAGAGCGACACTCCCTTCCTTTCTTATCTTTTTATTCGTTTTCAGTTATTACGTAGTGTTTAACTGCAATTGTGTGAAATTTACTTTCAAAAACAAGCGCAGGGCGACGCTCCCTCCCTTTCTTATCTTTTTGTTTCATTTTCAGTTACTGCATTGTGTGGTCTTTTCTTTCATATACAAGTGCAGACTACCGCTTTCATCTTTTCTAATCTTGTAGATTCGTTGTTAGTTTCGTTATTAGATTCGTTGTTAGGAGTAAACGTGAGTAATTTGAGATTTTTTATGCATACGTTATGTACGTTGAAGAAAGAAAATGAATGGTAAGTGAATAGGAATGATGTGATTGAAGGTTTGTTGTGTGAAAATGATTTCGAGTGTAATAAATGAATGAGTTTATATGGAGTGTTCTATGAATGTGGTTGAAGTGAGGGTGGTATGTTTGGATGAAAATGTTTGACGATGACTGGTTGTTTGATGGGTGTGATGAGTGAATGTTTTATGAGTGATTTTGGGGTTCGTGCTACCCCATTTGTTGGGATATAGCGTGAAGATCTGTATGTATGTATGTAATTATTTTTAAAATTAGGTACAGGCTATTTTTTGTTTGTTAGATGTCAAATTTTTTTCTAAATATCTTTGCATTTATTTTTTAAATACGTTTGTATGTTTTATACTAGTTACTACTACATTTATAATTAAATATCATAATCACAAATATTTAATATTTATTGATGGCGGTTTATCAATTGATTGTTAAGTAATGTTAACTAACAGCAATATAAATTATATGTATTTTCCTATGATTAATAAGCAGATAATTGTAACAAAATCTTAACAGATGATTGAAAACTGAGCATTAGAGTAACAATTATATAAATTGAACAATTTATTGTTTATAACCTGCAATTTTCACTTTAGTCATTATGACAGCTGAAAACGTATGTCTTGTATTCTTTCATTCAAGTCGGTAATAAAGTGTTGCTACATACTCTAGTGACAAGAAGCAAAAACTATTGTACACTGCCATCTATCGATATAGCTTCAAACGTCTAGCTTTCGTTCGGCTCAGCCTACTTTCGGCTGATGCATAAAATGATGCAGACACGCCCACCTTTCGGATAATGCATAATCGGCTGCATTAGATTCGGATTCTCTATAGAAATTAGCTGACAGAAAATTTTCGGAATTTGAATAATCGGCTGATGCATATTCTGTCACAATAGATTCTGTTGCATTAGATTCGGTTGTTGAAGGCGTTCCCGTATGGATATTAGGTGGCATGCATATTATGTGAATGAATATTAGGTGGTATGAATATTAGGTGGCATGCATATTATGTGCTTGAATATTATGCCGCTGGATATTAGGTTCCTGACTGATTATGCGAATGAATATTAGGTTGATGTATATTATGTAGGATGAATCTTAGGCTGTTGACGACTGTCCCAATGTACTCCAATGTCAAATGTCATTTCGTTGTCAAGTTTAGGTTGGAATTTATATATTTATATCGTTCATTTGTAAATATAGTACACAATAATTAAATCTGATTCTACAATAAGAATGAAAGTTGGCTCATTCTTTACAACATCTAGTTTTTATGAAATTTCTGAAATAAGACAAAAAATATATGTTGAATATTAGAAGTACATAGTATAATTGAATTATGTATATGATTAATTCTAATTATGACAACGATTCATAAAAACAGGTATCTTTAATCTTTATATTGATTTTTACTGTATAACTATTCATATATTTATTTCAGAGACAAAAAACAGCACATCCAACAGAAGAAATAGCTGAAGAAAGTATATAGCGAATAAATCTTTTTTAGAACAGTTATTTTGTTGAAGATATCGATATTTATGTTTGCAAAGTTCTATAATAGTTAAAATATAAGTTTTAATATTGTATGATGCAGACAGATAAGTAAAAAAAAATAGTTTCAGGTAAGCTATTGTTATCACTGTGATAGTGTGGATAATGTAATTAAAGCTTGACTAATAAATACGTAATATTGTACAGGTTGGTTTATACCTTTATCTGAACCAAGATATGTTGTTAAATGATTTTAGTTGTATGCTGGGTTGCAAGAAATAAATAAATATCTCTTTAATTAAAGAATTGTTTATCTAGCAATAGTATCAATAGCGATTTTCTGAAACTTATTGAACCGTTAGTTGTCAATGAACCGATAAAACTTGCATGCAACCCAGCATAATTCTATAGCAGTTACATTAATTAAAAGAATTGTGATTTGAAAATTTATTAAACGGAAAGTGTTTAATATAGAAAGAAAAGAATTCATGGTGGAATTCTGTGTAAATCCATCAGTTTTATAAATCTGTAAATGATGAACAAAATCGTAACGAAACTTGACCTTATGAAATATTTTCTATTAACAAATATTGAAGTGATTTTGTTTATTATTTCAATCCAATAATAATATGGAGATTAAATTTAATTATTCTTTTCCTACAATAAAGAAATTGTGTTAACAAGTTTGATAACTTTATAAATTTTAAATTTCAATTTTAGTATTTTAGTTACTCATCTAGCATTCTCTTTTGGGTGGTCACTTAGAAATCTAGACCATGTGGCACGAAATTACATATTAGGCCCTTGAACTAAACTTTGTTGATCAATATAGAATACTGTTTGAATAAAAAAAAAATTAGGAAAGCTGTTATTAACGTTTCTGAAAATTAGCAACTTTTTACAGAATCGGGCTGAATTAACTTTTACAGTAAGTACCACTTAATATATTTCTACATGGTTCCTTTAAGAGAAAAACTAAATGTTTGTATATTCACTGTCAGAATTGTGACTGCTAACTATTTACTAGATAAATAAATGAAATTTAAGACAAACTTTATTATACTGAATAAAACAAAACACATTTTTTATCTTAATTACAAGAACCAATACTTATAGCGAATTTAAAATTTTATATTCTAATATCAATCGGTGAAAATTTCTTATTTATTTTCGTAACAGTTTTGTTTTTAATTTCTAATAATTCTTTTACTCATTTCTCATTTATTGTCAATGGCACATATAAACTGGATTGTGTAAAGTGATGAATCAATGATAAATCTTACACCACTAATAATACTACAATTTTTATCCTCAATTCATGAGCACTTTTTATTAGCCTTGCAGTCTTTTATCCATAGCAAAGGATGAATTACAACTAGATACTTCATATTGTTTAAATATTGCATTTGTTCTTGTTTGTATCTTGAAATCATTTAAAATTAAGACTTGCTGAAAACTTTGTCTATTGTATCAGCAAGAACGAAAGATATTGTTCTGCATATTAAAATATCTACAAATATAAACAAAATGAATATTAATGCAATACATAAATAGGTCAGTCGTATGTCAACAGAAACAATACCTACAGCTAGTAACTTGTTGTTTGGAATATAAGAAACAAAAAGTTGCATTTTTTTGTCAGATTTACACAATTTTTTTAACAATTATACTTTACTTTCCGATCCCAACAGCGTGGACTATTGTTTCCATGTGTTTCTTTTTTTTGCATATTAAAATACCTACGAATATAAACAAAATACACTTTAGTGCAAAACATAAATAGGTTAGTCGTATGTCAATAGAAACAATACCTGCAACTAGTAACCTATTTGTTTGAAATATTATAAACAATAAATTGCATTTTTTTTCTCAGACTTGCACAATTTTTCTAACAATTATACTATTTCTTTCTGACAGGTTAGAGTATTTACTTAGGTTATATTTTTCCTCTGTTACCTAAAATACATTTTTATGATAATAAAGTTATTATAATTGTTAATATTATATATATTTGCACATTCAACCATTTGCATGCGGACTTTAAAGATATATTTTACATAAATCGATAAATGTCAGTCACATTTACAAAATTTTAGTTTTGTACTACTGGCTTTGTATTAGGGATAGGCGATAAACATCGATGTTATATTTCCGATGTTCGAACATCGATAGTCATTCTTTTTAAACATCGATGTTACAATAAATCATCGATGTTTTTGAATAATAAATAATATATAATTAGAGTTGGGGATTTTACTTATTCAACAGTTTTCGTTGGTTTCTCTTGTAGACATACAACGTCACAAAGCCATGGCCTTAGTCTTATTGTCAACGTTCACATTCACACATCATTTTGTCTACGCAATAGAGAAAAAGAATAAACTGCACTACGCAGTACGAGTACACACACGTTTATGTCGTTGATTCGTTTATAAGAAAGTTACATACAAAAAGCAAGTGCTCATGTTCAACTGTTGGGAAAGGGTTTACAAGTTTTTCAGTTTTCAGTCTCTTGCTGGATTGCAAGAAAAAAATAAAGAGCTCTTTAGTTAAAGAATTGTTTATCTGACAACAGTATCAATAGATATAAAATTTATTGAACCGTTAGTTGTTAATGAACCGATAAAACTATCATGCAACCCAGCATCTGTCTCTTGTTTACTTAAACTAATACCTATGTCAATCAAATAAGAAATGCTAGATCAGTGATTTGACCAGAATGCAAAATTGCAAAAACATCGATGTTTTGAATACATCGATGTTTTGTATTCGATATTTTGTTTACATCGATGCCTATCACCGATGTCAACATCGATATTTTTGATTCGATGTCCCATCTCTACTTTGTATCCATTTCCGATCGACAACGAAGCGAGCTCGGGTACCTTCGCTTTCGATCTGTGAGAAATCTATGTCGCGAGATTTCGTGTTCCCGAAATGCTTCGGGTAGGTAATGTAAGGGGAAGCGTCATCCATTGATGACTCCGATGTGTAGTTTCAGGGAAGTTAGGTTAGGTCCAGTGGTTTCTTTCTGTCCAGTTTTCGAGTCCGTATCGCACAAACGAAATCTCGGGCGTACGAATTCTCACAACCGGAGCATCTCGCGACACCGATTTCTCATAAAGCCCCTGGCACATATAGCGTCAAAACTTCGAGTCTGCTACAAACTGCTGAAAAACAGAGTCACGTCCAAAACGGGTGTCACATATAGAGTCGGTGTTTTTGCTAGTCAGAATTAAATATTTGTTAATTTTAACGTGTTATTTGTTAATTTGTATTATTTAAAATATTTATCGACTATTAAGAAATATAAAAACTATAAACTACGAAATATAAAACAAAAAATTAAATTAAAAAAAAATATATGAACTATAAATGAAATATAAAAACTTAAATGTATTATTTAAAATATTTATAGACTATTAAGAAATATAAAAACTATAAACTAGGAATAATAAAACAAAAAATTAAATTAAAAAAAATTGACATGAACTATAAATGAAATATGAAAACTTAAAAGTATCTAACTATGTATAAAGTAAATGAATTTAACTATAAAAATGTACAAAAATCAAACAAGAACATAAACAATAATAATTCATACGTCAAATAACAAAGGAAGATAGCGAGAAAACCAGCATCATAATGAAGTTGGTTTTCGGCAGTCGTGACTGCTGAAAATAGAGGCGTTTCTATTTTTGGCAGTCAAATGGTAGACTCGGAGTCTTGACGCTATATGTGCCAGGGGCTTAACAGACGTAAAGCCAGAAGTACAATACTAAAATTTATTGACATTTGATTTGACACATATTAAATTTGTGTAAAAAATATATTTGAAGTTCATATGGAAGTATTTTTGTATTCAAATATATATATATAATATTAATAATTAGAATCATTAAATTATGAAAAAAAAATTGTGTCAGTATATATTTAGTTAATAAAAGAAATATATAACCTGTAAACATACTATACGCTTTTAGATCAGATTTTCTTAGAAAAACAATGCAAATCTGATCAAAAATACGTTTTTTGTAAGTCAAACAACATCTTGTTAATTGCAGGTACAATTATATTATTTCTAATGGCATGTAACTTAAACATTAATGTTCCGCATTAAAATGTATTTTGTTTATATTTGTAGGTATTTTATATACAGAAAAATGAGTACAATATGTATCGTTCTCGCTGATACAAATAGGTAAAGTTTTCGACAAATGTTCCTTCTAAAAGATGGCAAAATACAAACAAGTAAAAGTGCAATATGAAGTATTTTGTTTTAAAAAGACAATACTGCTACCAAGTTGTTCCTTTCTTAAGATGTACTCATGAATTAGGAATCTTAATTTAATTTTGATGGTGTAAGATCACAGCTATGTATATCAATAACAATATAATTAGTAACAGTGGAACAAAAGTTACTATAATAAAGAAAAATAAATAAAATGCAAACCTGTCACGGAAATAAATGTGAAGTTTACACAGTCTGATGCTGAATGTCAATATTTTAACTTCAAATACGCTGTAAGTATTTGTCATTGTAATTAAGATAAAATACTGTGTCGTTTTGATTTATTTTGTTCAATAAAGTAAATCTTATTTGACATTTGATTTTATTCATGGAAATGTGATAGTTGTACAACTATTAGCTAATAGACAACATTTATTATGCAACACAATATATACTTACATGTGTTTTTTTTTTACAGGAATAATTTAAAGTAGTACCTGCTGAAAAGTTTTAAAATATTTTTATTATTGGTATGAAGCTTAAATTGATCAGATGCTGACGATGAAGATTCAGTCCAATTTTGCAAAAGGTTGCTTTACTGAAATATAACAGTATTCGAGTAAAATTAATAATTTGTTGTTACCAAATTTCATGGAGACCAAGGAGCTATTTATTGTCTTAAAATTTAAATTGATAAAATGATAAACAAGGTACAATTACAGTAGCCAATTCTATAATTATATTACATATTTGTTTGTAAAAGTTTTATTTACAACATATACCATATTTCCAGAACTAGTGACAGTTTAACTGTTATAGGACTTGGCGAATGTAAAAACAGATATTTTAAATCAACTTTTCGTTCTAAAACTGATTTTTTAACGTATATTAATTCTTCACAACTTCTATTGATGGACGTTCTTAATTTTGGCCTTAAAATAAAAAACAGTTATACACTAAAAATGTAAGATAAAATTACCTGAATTTGTTAATAGTTTTCACTGATAATATTCCAAATATAACCTCTGTCTTATTTCAGAAATATCCTACGATGTAGAAGATGTACAGAATGAGCAGAACATGCATTCTTATTATGAAAATAGATTTGATAATTATATACAATATTTACATGTAAACGATGAATATAAATTTATGAAGTCTAATCCAAGTTTCAGTTCTTTGGCAATGACAACACAAGTAAGACATTTAACAGCTGATGCGTATATTCCGTCGTTGGTACATTCAAGGGAATAATATTTTACATATATTTTTTTCAAGAATATAAACAGAAAGTGATTTATTTTGAATTACATTTCTACATAAGGGGTCTCATATTTGTTTATTTAATTGTATGAACTCCAAGTAAAAACACCCGCCAAATTCGAAATTTTGAAGTAGATAAAATTAATTAAATACTAAAGTGGACGAAATTATAACTGAATATTGAATAATTTTTTACATTACTTTGCGTCACAGTAAGTAATACAAATCACATTGCTTATTTATGACGAAACGAGTTTTATAAGAATGTTTAAGTGATTCAATTTTGATATTAATAATAGTTTATTATTCAAGACATTATCTGGTTTTTTCGTCATTTTATTTGATTGATTTATAAATGAATATTTGATCTCTGCATTCATTGGATTTTCATAATATAAATTTTTGCAGCCCAATTCTCAAAAGAGTGTTATCTTATTCTGAATTGTTGATTAGTCAAATTAAGATAAACCATTTGCTCAAAAAAGTTTAAATAAACTAATATAATTTTATTACCATTAGGTTTTTGGAAAATGATATGGATTGACATTTTAAAAAAAGGATTAGAATAAAATAGCTAATATAAAATTCAGGAATGGCTAAAACTTTTTTGAGAATCCAGAAAAATGAATCCCGCAGTTTTCTTTTTTATCGTCCGTTAACATAACGAACAATGCAGTCTGGAAATTTACAGAGAAGAGAAGAACAATCAGTATCGATTTTTCTCATAGATTCGTTTTTACGATTTCTAAGCTGGGTTCGTTATCTCCCTCAAGTAATCAAATTGAAAACATGGAACCGTAGATCTAACAATCTTTTTAGAAATGACGTGGTTGAATTTTTTTCTTTTCTCTTCATTTTATTTTTTTAGTTTGTTGGTTTGTGCTTTGTCTTATTGTTACTCGAAATAATAGGTTTTGAAAATGAATGAACTCAACTTAAATCAAATGGAATTTCATCGTACTGCAGATGTCCAATTTAGTTTTATAAATAAATATATAAATATATCATCACGCCTTCTACCCATTACTGGGTGTGGCACTCTGCTGAAGCAGATCTCGGTAAGTGATATATTTTGCGCGTGAAGTGCAGTTACCAGTCGTCAAATCACGGCCCCCAAATATGTTAGTGGTGGAGGAGCCACAGGGATAGCTTTTTCAAATTCGAACCAGGGACCTCAGGATCCACAGGCCGACTTCATACCACTGAGCTAGCCATCTCATGAAAAATAAATAATACATTTCAATATTACACATAATCCTGTTCCACTAGTATGCTCTCCTAAAACTGATAAAATATTTTATTATAAAAAAGTACCCATGACTTTTAATATTATAATATAATATAACACGAAAAACAAAATTAGACAAATTTCAAACAACAAATTATTTTCATGTATATCTCTATGTAGTAAATCTTGACAAACATGATTATGACAGCTGTCATTCTTCCAGATCATTTTAGCGCTGAGTGTATGTAAAAACCCGCACCACTTAGGGAAAATGAGAATTTCGCGAAGTAGCAATAACAAATTCAAAATTCAAAAAAATATTTCATATATTTAATCTTATCTAAAATAAGAAACAAGTAGTACCACATAATCTTTGAACATTCAGCTTTTTGATAAAGGTATTAAAAAGAATGTTTAATCTTTGTAATATAAATAAATTAGAATTGAAGTGTAAGAGATCATGATATCAAAATTTTAAGTCTGATTTTGTCAAAAATGTGTCGTTCAATTTGAATTTAAAAATTCTCTATATTTAAAACTCAGGCCTTCTATAATACAAAATTTTTTTATTCAATTTGATCGTGGGACTTTTGAGAAAAAACTAAAAATACACGAAAAAGTCCTGTTTTGAGCGTTTTTTCGCATATTTTATTTTTTTTCTCCAAAGTTCCACGATCAAATTGAATAAAAAGTTACTATATTATAGAAAATCAGATACTTAAATATAGAGAATTTTTTAATTAAAATTGTTCGTCACATTTTTGAGAAATAAATTCAAATTTTGAGTGTAATTTCTTTCAATATTTGTACATAACATTAATGGTATCTAGTTTATTACCATACTGTGAGGTTTTGGCTTCAAAATTATATACAATACTTCATAAGTTTCATTCATAATAAGAATAATATTTCGCTTCAAAGAGATCAAGGCAAATCATCGTTCTGATACTAGTTTCAGATCGAATGCTTCACCTTAAATAATAAAAATACATTTTGTATCACATGTTTATTTATCAGTCATCATAAAAATATAGTTTTATGAGACAAAAATCGACAAACACTGCAATAGCCGTCAAACACGTTTCAAACTTGTCAACAACAGCTGTGAAGTAACCAAACTAACCGCCGCTCGAGCACGGTTAGTTTGGTTATTAAAATCTAGCCACAAATTTCAAAAACCGTATTCCGTAATGAAACCGGTTATTGAAAAAACTAACCATGGTTAGTGTGGTTCATTTTCGGAATACACTATTAGATTGTAATACTAACTTAGGTGAACCATACGGGCTGAAGTTAGTATCACAACGATGATTTGCCTTGATCTCTTGGTAACGAAATATTATTCTTATTATGAATTAAACTTATGATGTATTGTAGCTAATTTTAAAGCCAATACTTCAAAGTATGGTAATAAACTAAATACCATTAATGTTATGTACGAATGTTAACAGAAATTACACTCAAAATTTGAATTTATTTCTCAAAAATGTGACGAACAATTTTAATTAAAAAATTCTCTATATTTAAGTATCTGATCTTCTATAATATAGAAATTTTTTATCCAATTTGATTGTGGAAGTTTGGAGAAAAAAAATAAAATATGCGAAAAAACGCTAGAAACAGGACTTTTTCGTGTATTTTTTGTTTTGTCTCAAAAGTCCCGCGATCAAATTGGATAAAAATTTATTATATTATAAAAGACCTGATTCTTAAATATACAGAATTTTTAAATTACAATTTATCGTCACATTTTTGAGAAAATTATATTTAAAATTTTGATATCATGATCTCTTTACACTTCAATTCCAATTTATTTGTATCATAAAGATTAAACATTCTTCTTCAAACACATATCAAAAAGCTGAATATTCAGAGATTATGTAGTACTACTTGTTTCTTCATTTGGATGAGATTAAATATATGAAATATTTTTTTGAAATTTGAATTTATTGTTGCTTCTTCGCGAAATTCTTATTTTCTACATGTGATGTGTGCTTCGACGTACACTCAGCGTTAAAATGATCTGGAAGAATGATAGCTGTCATAATCATGTGTGTCAAGATGTACTTCATAGATATATATATATGAAAATATATAAGCATTTCATAATTTGTGGATTGAAATAAGTCTAGTTTTGTTTTTCCTGTTATATTATATTATAATATTCAAAGTTATGGGTACTTTTTTATAATAAAATATTTCATCAGTTTTAAGCCCCTGGCACATATAGCGTCAAGACTCCGAGTCTACCATTTGACTGCCAAATAAAGAAACGCCTCTATTTTCAGCAGTCACGACTGCCGAAAACCAACTTCTAATGATGCTGGTTTTTTCGCTATCTTCCTTTGTTGTTTGACGTACGAATTATTATTGTTTATGTTCTTGTTTGATGTTTGTACATTTTTATAGTTAAATTCATTTACTTTATACATAGTTAGAAACTTTTAAGTTTTCATATTTCATTTATAATTCAAGTCATTTTTTTTAATTTATTTTTTTGTTTTATATATCCTAGTTTATAGTTTTTATATTTCTTAATAATTGACAAACATTTTAAATAATACATTTAAGTTTTTATATTTCATTAAATAGTTCATGTAATTTTTTTTTAATTTCATTTTTTGTTTTATATTTCATAGTTTATAGTTTTTATATTTCTTAATAGTCGATAAATATTTTAAATAATACAAATTAACAAATAACACGTTAAAATTAACAAATATTTATTTCTGACTGTCAGAAACACCGACTCTATATGTGTCACCCGTTTTGGACGTGACGCTCAGTTTTGCAGCAGTTTGTAGCAGACTCGGAGTCTTGACGCTATATGTGCCAGGGGCTTTAGATGAGCATACTAGTAGAACAGGATAATTTGAAGTACTGGAATGTATTATTTATCTCTCAATAAACGATATTTTCAACATAAAAGTTTTTAATTGTACGGTTATAGAAAGTCATTAATTTCTAACCTCAAACATTTTATCAAAATACAATTCATAACAGGATGAAACGAATGTGATTTCATTATTTGGACACCTCAGAATAAAGAAGTAGAAACAATTATAATTGATGAGGAGTTAGTTCAATGGATGCTTCCAATATTAAAAAAATTTTATGTTAAGGGAACTTGCTCCAGAAATAATTGATTCACGTAAAGAAAGATGTATGTCGATCAGGAATATGCCACAGAATCCACAGAAACAGTTAAAGTTTTATTTTTCTGTCAAATAATTTTTCTGACGCTCGTTAAAATCAAAGAATTTCTTTAACAGAAAGACATTTTCTGCCGCTCACGTGAGTCAGTGAAATTATATGACATAATGGGTAAATATTCCGGCGTTTGAAGAAAAAATGGCATATTTTATGTGCAGTGAAAGTGACGTTTTGTGCTTCATCTGTAGTTAATGGACGAGTGCACAAAAAGTATCACTTTAGCTCCTTGTAAAATAATATATTATTATATATGATTATGTAGAACTGAAATAAAAATGTAAGTAAAGGTTTTTATTTTTATATTTTATCAAATAATATAATATATTTGATTAAATTTTAGTTTTTATTGTGTTGACAGCATATAGAAATATTTCCTGTGATTTAAAATAATCTTCATGTTTGTATAGTTTTCAAACGCACGCCAATACTCTTTTCTCTATTCTATACAGATCTACATTTTTGTCAGGACCGTAAGAAACCCTCTATACACGATAACAAATTGTTGGTTAACGAACTTCAGTCCGTATGTTTCACCTTAACGATTTGGAAATTATCGCCTGAATTCTATTATAGAATTCTATACGGCGTGATCCCACTACCGATCTCGGATTGAGTCGAATCGAATCAAATCTTGAACCTAGTCGGATAGGATCGGATATAAACATTTTCAAAAATGCCGATCTCTAATCATTAGATAAAATAATAAATATACAATAAATATTTTAATATATTACAAATACAAAATTCAAACAGTTCAACCGTAAGTGGATCAAATATCAACCAATTTGGTATCTGGTTTAATTTTTCGTGTTTCATTAGTTTAATTTATTCAATATTACAAACTACAATCCTTATTTATCGCTATTTCATGTAAGTTTGTGTAATAGTTATTCGAATAATTATAGTAATTTTTATGTATTCTTGTCATTAGCTTCTGATGGTTAAAATCTGTAGAGCTTAAATAACTTTTATTCAGTTCGGATGGCACTTTCACGGTTTGTTTTCAATTTATAATATCCATTATTCCAGTTATGTTATAGTTATTACTAGATAACAAGAAATACAACAAGTGAATCCATAGCTGTATTCCATTTGCTACTTGGTTCACTTAAATCAGTTCAGATAAATTAGACAACATTACTAAATGAATTGAATTAAGGTGAAGCATTCCGCCTGAAGTTCGTTAACCAACAATTTGTTATCGTGTATGTAGGGTCTCTTGCGGTCCTGACAAAAATGTATATCTGTATAAAATAGTGCAAAAGTTATTGGCGCGCGTTTAAAAACTATGTAACGTGAAGATTTTCAAGAAAATTATTTTAAATCACAGGAAATATTTCTATTTGATGTCAACACAATAAAAACTAAAATTTAATAAAATATATTTTATTTGATATAATATAAAAATAACATTTTACTTACATTTTTATTTCAGTTATACATAATCATATATAATAGTATATTATTTTATAAGGAACTGAAGTGATACATTTTGTGCACTCCTCCATTAACTACAGATGAAGCACAAAACGTCACTTTCACTGCACATAAAATATGCCATTTTTTCTTCAAACGCCGGAATATTTACCTATTATGTCATATAATTTCTCTGACTCACGTGAGCGACAGAAAATGTCTTTCTGCTAAAGAAATTCTTTGATTCTAACGAGCGTCAGAAAAAGTATTTGATAGATAAATCAAATTGTAACTGTTTCTATGGATTCTGTGGCATATTCCTGATCCACATACTGCTTTCTTTTCGTGAATCAACTATTTCTGGAGCAAGTTCTTTTACATAAAATGTCTTTAATATTGGAAGCATCCATTTAACAAACTCTACTTCTATACCCTGAGGTGTCCAAATAATAAAATCACATTTCTTTCGTCCTTTTATGAACAACTGGCCTTGTATTTGCTAATAATAATTGTGATTCGTCTTTAATTTTAACTTATTACCATCTAAAACAGAACAGAAGTTTTTTATTTTAACAGCAGCTTCTTTTGGTGACAAATGTCGAGCTGTACATGAAGATTTCACTTCAATTATCTTATTTTGATCAACTAAACCATCTGGCGAAGCAGCTAAATATCCTGCATTACGTTCTAAATTTACAAATAAACCACATGGTGTTACTGTAACTCCAGATACCTGCTCATAAACTTGTATTGCCACAGATTCTCTAGTTTTACCCCAATCAGTTGCTACAGTTGTAATATTTCGAACGTAAAGCATTCTTTCCACAAGTGGTCCCGCTGGAAGAAGTTTATAATTTTGAACCGAATTTGGAATCTTCTGATTTAGTTATTAAACTATTATTTCCGTTTAAGTACCATAATCTGATTTATAATAAAATTAGGTACAAAATACTTGCAATATAAAAATAGAAATAAAGCGAAAGTAAGTAGACTTTATTTATGGAATGTATAGTTTATTCCTGAGCAACATTTTGATAGTTCTGATGTATTTACTTTGTCAGCCTAATCTTATTAAGGCAGTGTCCACTTCAAAACTGTTAAATAAAAACTTTAATATTAATAAATAAACACTTATAAATACAAACCTACTTACCTTACACACATTTGACGTTTGAGGTTAAAACCATATCGAAAAATTTTATTATTACTTTATTATTTTGTAAACAACATATAATATATATATATTCATTATTGTTATCATTATTAGTCAATCATTTTTACATATCTGTCAGCCAAATTGAATTTTGAATAAAACTTCGATACTTGAGTGTACATCATACGTCATCAAAAATCCGAATCACACACCAAAAACTCATGATTCAAGAGCACCAACAATAAATCTATGCAAATTTGAATTTCAACAATTAATTTCTCACAAATGTCATTATATAGATAAATATAAAGTAGTGTATTACTTTCTTATAACATTGTAGCTCATGAATAAATACTATTCAAGAGCAAATAAATCATGAAAATATATGAAAAAAATTATATAAATGAAGCAGCCAAATTCACAATTTTGAGTAAAATTTTCTCAAAATTGGGCCCTACGTTTTTAATAAAAAAAATACGTATATTTAAAATTAAGATAGTCTATAACACAAAAAAAAATCAGCCAAATTAAACACTTTTGAGAAAAAAAAGAAAAACTCTGTTTTTCATGATATTTTGGCCTATTTTATTTTTTTGCTAAAAATTGTCGTGTTTAATTTGGCTAAAAATTTCATCAGGCTTAGTCTGTCGTATTTATAATTTACTGTATTTTTTATATTGATATCGTAGGGCCCATTTTTAAATAAATTCAAATTAAATTTGGTGTAATATATAATTTATTTTCTTTTATTATATGAAAGATATTTCAAATTAGTAATATTATTATAAAACTTTAAACCTTTGACTACAAGAATATGTACAATAAATAATATGTTTCATTTATAATAAAAAAGATATTTTATTTCAAATAGATCACGACAGATCGTCGTTTCACCACTGTTCTGTTGTTGTATTCAGGCGGAATGCTTCACCTTAAGCAAAATGATGCCCTTATTGGGGTAAATAGTTCAAAGTAAATTAGAATAATTACTTCTAGTATTGGAAACAAATTTAGCGAAGTAATCCAGCAAAATAAATAAGTGATCTGGTTCAATAAATGTAAGCTAGATTTGATTCAAACGGCAAACGGAATGCGCCTATTGTATCGACCTATTCGTTGCTATACAACAAAAAATAATATTACGGTAAGTATATGTTTATAAATGAAAGTACTTATTTTATTCACTAAATATATATGAAATATATTGGTTTTTTACTCACTTATTTAGAGAATTACTCAGATTTGTTCAAATAAAAATAAAACAAATTGATAAAATTATTATTTATTACCATGATAATTATAGTAAAAATACCATTTTTGGTCCATAGACCAAAAAACGATGACGTAGCTATGGAAATGTAAACATTCCTGACATAACTTTTTTTTACTACTGAAAAACTTGAAATAATAGTGTCATATTCAAGTGCGTAAAAATAATTTGAATAATTCGATCGGATAAAAAATGTAGGAAAAGTTAAAGGTAGCTAATATCTCATCTTACAAAAATATTATCAGCATCGTTCGAAATATAGCATTTTTCTTGCTAGTTACACAATATACTATTTCCAACAATCATCTATTTTGAACACAAAAATTGCGGTTTCATTTAAAAATCGCGTTTTGGGAGTAAAATACTGGTTAATTTGTTTTAAAAAGTTGGTTCTTGCGCTGTCTATACTGCGTATTTTCCTATAAAATTGATTAAAAATAAAATTGGAAATGTTCATTATGTATAATGTTGCAATAATCAAAGTTACGCTATAATAATGTTCTTTTCTTTACAGATTGTATTCATAGTTTTTTAATTATAATTAAAAATTGTTTTAGTTAAAGATGACAATTTTAAAAATATGTTGAAATACTTGTTCATTTTTGTTATACTTAAATAAATTAATTTAAAAATAAATTATGTGATTTTTATTTCATATTTATAACAGTCGCCGGAAGGAAAAAAAAAATGTATTACATGCCTGTTCTGCTCCGTAGAATAAATCTTACTTACTGCCGTAATAAAGTAATATACTATTAATACGCTGTCAAAAAATTTAAAATATTACAGTCTTTATTTGTAATTTTTATGATTACGACATAGATATTTCCAATATTCGTTGCTTAAATATATTGTTTTTCTGTATTGGGGTAATAATGAAATATTTTTTGGTATATTATTTTCATAATTCTACACGAAGATTATAAATTCTATTAATCTTCGTTTCACGTAAAATAATAAAAATAACTTTCTACTTATACTGTACATACAATTGTCATTATAGTTCACATAACAGATATCTCGGCGCCACTGTAGCATCGACAATGTTAGTTTTTCTAGTGTGAACTGCTCTTCGCTCGGAGATTACCGAAATTGACCGAAGTTGTCGAACTTATGAGAAATCGGTGTCGCGATATTTCGTTCGAGCGATACGTACTCAGATTTCGTACGCCCGAGATTTCGTTCGTGCGATACGTACTCCACCTACCAACCATCCATCAAATTCACTCGTTGGCTGACGCCAAAAAGAAGGAAGAAAAAAATTAATTTTATTAGATTTCTCCACAATTTTAAAAAGAAATAATAGACAATAGCCATGCCATGACTCATATTTCATTTTTAATGGCAAATTATCAAATGTCATAAAAAAACAAAATAGCTATTTCCTATTATTTATGAGAAAAAAAAGCGCAATTTCTTTTTAAAATTGTAGAAATACCAAATGCTTAATAAAAAATGTAAAAATAGTTTTGTATGCAACTTTTAACTTTGAACAACTTTACACTATAGTTTTTTGCTTTAAAATTAGCAAAAAGAGCAGAAAATTTCATGAAACATATTAAATGTGAAATCTCTTTGTTGTGACCGCACCATGTTTCTATCGCCAAGAAACTGATAGTCCAAAAACGCCTAATAAAGTAAATTAAATCAAATTATATAGTTTAATTTTCACTTACCGTCTATTTCTCAGCTGCCATTGTGATAAGAATAAAATTAGTCATTAAGGGCCGGTTTTTCCATCTCTGGATAAAATTACCGATAACTGTCGCTAGAATAATTAAAAAATATCGCATAAAAAAATGGTATTCACTATAATTATTACCAGTGTTGTGCTATGATTTCTATGAGTTTTTAATTTTTTTATTTATCCCGCTGATAGTTATTGAGAATTTTATGCTGAGATAGAAAAATCGGCACTTAGGTGAATCATCCGGCTTGAAGATAACATCAGAACGACGATCTCATTTGATCTCTTTGAAACAAAATACTAATCTTATTATGAATGAAACTTATTATGTATTGTACATAATGTAAAGCCAAAACTTCAAAGTATGGTAATAAACTAAATATCATTGATGTTATGTACAAATGATGAAATAAATTACACTCAAAAATTGACTTTTAGTTCTCATAAATGCGACGATCAATCTTCTAAAAAAATAGTAATTTTTCCCCAATTTGATAGTGAAATTTTGAAGAAAAAAAAACTATGCAAAAAAGGCTTGAAACAGGACTTTTGTGTATATTTTTTGTATTCTATTAAAAGTCTCACAATCAAATTGATAAAAAATTTAGTATATTATAGAAGATCAGATTCTGAAATATACAGAATTTTTAAATTAAAATAGATCGTCGAATTTTTGAGAAAATCAGACTTAAATTTTGATGTCGTGATCTCCTACACTTCAATTCCAATTTATTTATATTATGAAGATTACAATTTATTTTCAATAAATATATCAAAAAGTAAAATATTCAAAGATTATATAGTACTACTTGTTTCTCAATTTTGAGGAGAATTTTTGAAATTTGAATTTGTTTTTGCTACTTCGCGAAATTCTCATTGTTTCTCAATTTATATGTGCTTTGTCGTACACTTAACGCTAAAATAATTAGAAATAATAACAGTTGTCGTAATCATACGTTTCAAGACGTTGTACTATTACATAAAAATGTATGAGTAAATCAGAATTTTTGGTTTGAAATATATCTGTATTGTTTCTCGTTTAATATTAATACGTTAATATTTGAAGTTATATATATGTACAAATTTTTTTACAATTTTTTTTATCATTTTTAATAATAATTTGGAATATTGGAATGTATTATTTATATTTTAATAAACTACATTTTCAATACATAAGTTTTTAATTTAACGATTATAGAAATTAATTGGTATTCTAACCTTACATTTCACCAAAATCAAATAAATATATATATATATATCATTTTCTTTACGAACGAATCAATAGAAAACTATTTTTATTGCGTGTTGGTGAGCTATTAGTTTTACGTAAGATAATATTATTTTTACTGTTACTGACTAATCCACTTTATGAATTTGTTACATACCACTTATTTAATATTATTATTTATTTACAATGAATAGGAGCTAATGCAGACTTACTTTCTACCACCAAACTTCCCTGAATTATTTTAGTTAGATTTTGAAACGCGCGCCAGTACTCTTTCCATACAGTTTTCTTGGATTTTTGTGATTGGTCAAGTCTACTCGCACATTTTTGTTAGGATCACAAGAAACCCTAAATATACGATAACAAATATTTGTTTAACGAACTTCATGCCGAATGTTTCATCTTAAAATAGCATTTTTGAGAAATTAAACTTATTTTTTAAATGTAATTTCTTACATAATTTGTGTATAAATTTAATTGTCTCCAGTTTATGTACAATACATAACAAGTTTCATTCATAATAACAATAATA
Source organism: Pterostichus madidus (assembly GCA_911728475.2). NCBI lineage: Eukaryota > Metazoa > Arthropoda > Insecta > Coleoptera > Carabidae > Pterostichus > Pterostichus madidus. The sequence continues at coordinate 11,289,513 of OU452311.1, forward strand.
TTTAGTTTCAAAGAGATCAAGTTAATAAATAAGAAAAAATAGGAAAAAATTTTCCATCACTTGTCTCATAATTCCACAGAGGTTTTTACAGCACGTTTGCATCAACTTCTCAGGTCATCAACAAACGGCTGGTCAGTTCAGCTTTAACCATAGTCGCATAGATGGTTAAAGCTGAACTGACCAGCCGTTTGTTGATGCAAACGTGCTGTAAAAACCTCTGTGGAATTATGAGACAAGTGATGGAAAATTTTTTCCTATTTTTTCTTATTTATTAAGACTCAATTCCACATCGCAATAGACATTTTGTCTTTTGTTTTAGATCAGGTTAAATTATTGTTTTGATGCTTTCATCAGATCGCATAATTCACCTTACCTTATAAATAAAATTAAAATTTGGTCTATAAAACTTTATTTAATTTAGATAGGGATGTCAACAGTTTAAACTTAAAAAATACATTCTGAAGTCAATCCTCCGCTTTGTCGTGCAGGTGCTCTTTCTCGTAACCTTTCCATAAGTCTACGCATCATTGTTCTTGTTTGATCTACAGACAGAATTTCTATGAATCTAAATAAAAACAGCAATAGCGAATGTGGTACAAATCCACATGTTTTATCCATCAGTCCAACAGTCCTAATCGCTGCTTCCACGTACTGATCTGGGCTTGGTCTCAGCCATGACAAAATTGAAACAGAATTTCGAGTTACGAACCCTGGTTGTAAACACTGAATTATTATCCCATGATTGCGATACTCTATGTTTAAATCGGCTGTAAATTTAGATATATATGCTTTGGATGCAGAATAAACAGCCAACATTGGGCTGGAAATTTCTGCAGTTGTTGAAGACACGTTTATAATTATTCCTCTTCTTCGCTTGCACATGCCTTTTAGAACCATTCTGCATATATGAATAACAGGATAGATATTTGTATTAATTATATGATTGAATATTGCATTGCTAAAATATTTCCTGTAATTTTTATCAGTGAACGGAATGTCAATAAAATATTCTGGATATTGATAACTAAGTCCAATTGCGTTAACAAGAATTCCAATTTCATAGGCTGCAAGATGTTTCTCTAGATATGAGTATATATTCCGATATTGTGTGAAATCTACTGCGTATATTTTGGTTTGGACATTGTATGTTAAACCTGTAAAAATAACGATAATTCTATAATTACCTATTTCTCTAATTACTTACATATACTCAGTGGTGATATTTGAAAAATTTAACAACCGGTACGCTACCTCCCCAAAAAGGAAATCTGTTGTAGGCATGATATTTATAATTAAAAATCTAATCTAACAATTTCCATCTTAAATTTTAATTTTGACATGATGTAATAAGGTTTTCTTGCTTTACTCTTTTATCACTTTCAGATGATATCTTTGTCTGAGTTAAGATTGTAGATGAAGAGTAGAACTTCGTATCATTAGTATCGAGAAGTTTGTTTCGAGCATGTTAACCGCAATTTTTTTTTCTAATTTATTAATTTCTTAAAAATTTGATCTGTGACATAATTAAATAACGAAATTAGCAACAGGTACTAAAAACTTGAATATTAGTCCATATTAGCAGAATATCACCATTGTATATATGTTACGTACTTACTAATTTCTCTGGCTATATCGTGAAGCTTATCATCAATAAAACCCAAAATAATTATATTCAATCCTCGAGACGCAAAAGCTTCGACAAATCCACGACCAATGCCATCGGCTCCTCCAGTAATTACTAAATAAATAGATATGTTAGGTTATATAAGATATATGAGTCCATATTTCAACATTGTTGTTTCAATTTTGTATATTATTTTTACTGCTATATTTCCAATGGCGTGTTTCATCAACAAAAACTTAAATTTTATACTTTTAATTAACTAAAAACATGTTTGACAACAATATCAATTATTCCATATGACATGTAACTGCGATTTACTTTCATTAATTTAAATCAAGTTTGAAATTTAAGTTTTGTTGGGAAAAATGACCGCAAATTGATTATATAAGTACAGAGAGCAGTTATTCATAAAATAAATTAAAAATTACCTGCCCATCTTCCCTGAACTGTCAGATCTGGCTGTATAATATGTAATTGTTTGCTGAATACAAGTAATATTATTCGACGTACAGACTTTAAAATTTGAAATGCTGCTATAGATACACAAATAATCCCAATTTTTTCGTAAATAGCCATATTTAAAAATATTTAATACCAATTTTTTAGAATTTTAAACAGCACAAGAATCACAAATAAATTTCGATTTTCATTTGTTTGTACATTAGTTAGTCATTCAATTGCAAGGTATACTATGATTTCAAATTTTTATTTGTTTTGTAAATGTACAATATGTTGACAATATTTTCCGACATTAATATACTTGAATTAACATTCAAAGTAGGTTCAAATAAATAATAAGTACAACTATAGACTGTTTTTAACATTTGGTAAGTAGTGGTAACTTGCAGAAAATAAATAACAAGAAGGAAGAAAATCACTTATTTAACTTGTTTTTTCACTGCCCTATCTCTAACTTTTTCCATAACTCTATTAATAAACAATCTAGCGTATTTATCTGACATGTATTCTATTATATAAATAATAGTGACCATAATATTGTGAGGATAATATCCCATTGTATTTTCCTCGATACCAACTGTAGTTAATGCATGTTTTACATATAACTCAGGAGTAGGAGCCATCCAAGTAGCTTTTCGAATTTTTGACATTTTTGTCGCGACAAATCCTGGCATTACACTTTGAATAACAATGCCATATCTGCTATATTCCGTTGATAAATCGGTCGAAAATTTATCGATGTAAGCTTTCGTGGCACTGTATACAGCAAGCATAGGGCTTGGAATTTTCGATGCAGCTGATGATAGATTTATTATTACTCCTTTTCTTCTTTCGATCATGCCCGGCAGAACCATTTTACACATATTCGTTACTGAGAAAATATTGCAGTTTATAAGATCTGTATTTATTTTATTATCTGCTTTATCCATATCTAGGAAATATTGAGGGTGAATGTAACTTAAGCCAACATTGTTGACTACTACTCCAATTTCGTATCCATGAAGATTTTTTTCGATATGTTCATATGTCTCCGAAGTTTTAGTAAAGTCGGCTAGTATAACTCGTGTTTCCACTTTGAATCGTTGCTCTGTAAGAAATTTAAACAATTATTGAAATACGGGCACAATGCAACATGAAAAATGTTGTTCTCTATTAAATATTTTTCTATAGTGAACCAATAATCAGAACTTGAAGTCGCAATATAAAAACTTTTAATTGAAAAAAAAAATGCTTGCTAGATTACTATTTGAAACTATTTAATCGGTTATTTACAAAATAAGTTAAATGGGATTATCCACTATTAAATATAAAATAACAGATTCCATATCCTTGACAACAGCACTCGTCCGTCAAGTAAGAAATTTATTTTGGATTTTGAGGTGGGTATTTTGAGTTGAATTGGCAAATACTGTTTGTCACCGGACTTCTAGAATATCCTGACCAAATTGATGAACAAAATAATAATAATTTGTCATTTTTATATATATTACAATGAATTTTAAAATTAAATTGAGACATATTTTAATAAAATTTGTTTTTTATGGTAAACGGCACTACATCTAATTTACCTATTTGTTCTGCAACAGTTTTTAGTTTTTCTAAAGTTCGGCTGATCAATATAATACTCATTCCCTTTGCTGCTAATGCTTCCGCATATGCTTTTCCTAAACCATCCGTTGCTCCGGTTATCACTGAAAACATTAATTTTGAAGAAATATAATTTGATTGTATATATTGTCTTTCGTTTAAATTGTTAAAAGGTTAATATGGAAGAACAGCTTAGGCTGAATATTTGCCAATAAATCAATATTTATTTATTTAATTTATTTATTTATATATAGGTGAAGCATGCGTTCTGAAATTAGTATCAGAACGATGATCTGCCTTGATCTCTTTGAAACGAAATATTATTCTTATAATGGGATGGCTAGCACAGTGGTATGAAGTCGGCCTGTGGATCCTGAGGTCCCTGGTTCGATTCCCACAGGCGACAAATTTTCATAATTTGAAAAAGCTATCCCTGTGGCTCCTCCACCACTAACATGTTTGGGGGCCGTGATTTGACGACTGGTAACCGCACTTCACGCGCAAAATATATCACTTACCGAGATCTGCTTTAGCAGAGTGCCACACCCAGCAATGGGTAGAAGGCGTGATGATATATTTATATTTATATTTATTTATTCTTATAATGAATGAAACTTATTAAGTATTGTATATAATATTGAAGCCAAAACTTCAAAGTATGGTAATTATCATTCGTGTTATGTACAAATATTAAAAGAAATTATATTTAAAATTTGAATTTATTTCTCAAAAATGTGCCGATCAATTTTAATTTAAAATTTTTATATATTTAAGAATCTGGTCTTCTATAATATAGTAAATTTTTATCCAATTTGATCGTGGAACTTTGAAAAAAAAAATAAAAATACGCGAAAAAACGCTCAAACCAGGACTTTTTCGTGTATTTTTAGTTTTTTCTCAAAAGTCCCACGATCAAATTGAATAAAAATTTATTGTATTATAGAAGGCCTGAGTTTTAAATATAGAGAATTTTTAAATTAAAATTGAACGACACATTTTTGACAAAATCAGACTTAAAATATTGATATCATGATCTCTTACACTTCAATTCCAATTTATTTATATTACAAAGATTAAACATTCTTTTTAATACTTTTATCAAAAAGCTGAATGTTCAAAGATTATGTAGTACTACTTGTTTCTTATTTTGGACGAGATTAAATACATGAAATATTTTTTTGAAATTAGAATTTGTAATTGCTATTTCGCGAAATTCTTATTTTTTACAAGTAAAGTGGGCTTTCACGTATACTCAGCGTGAAAATGATTGGGAAGAATGACAGCTGTCATAATCATGTGTGTCGAGATCTCAGACAAAACATTAGGTATGTTTTGTCTGAGGTCGAGATGTACTTCATGGAGCAGCCCTATGCAACTTCGTATATAAGCGCAGTTAGTAAACGTCCAGCTTTATGTCATTCGCGCGCATGACTTTGAAAGAGAGAGATAGCTTAAAAAGGCTGACATTTACTCAACGCCATATGACCGCAGTTTATTTTTTTCAATCATTAGTGTTGTTTGGTGATAAATAGTTATAAACAATTAGTTTGCAATGGGTCGTAAGTGTTTTGCGCCCAATTGTACCAGCGGGTATGATTCAAATCATGACAAAATATCTCCAAAAGAGCAGTTGGAAATTTGGAAAAAAGTAGTAATATGAGCAGATAGATTTTTTGTTTGTTTTGACGAAGGATTAGATAAATCTCAAATATATTTATATATTTATATATATATATATATATATTTATATATATATATATATATATATATATATATATATATATATATATATATATATATAAATATATATATTATATTGCTTGTAAACAAAGAAAATGTATGACACATAAAAGAAGCGGAATTAACAAATGTTAAAAGTCGTGGTTTTTTAATTCACCCAAATATAAACATATTTAGATTATCCAAATATATTCAAGATAAATAAATATTATATATAGATAAATCTCGTGTATATGAAGAAACAGTGTATTCTGTAATTGAAAATTATGCATTCTCTTTCTCTTGTAGAGATCACAAGAAAGAAATAATTTCTGTTTTGTTCATGAATTCATATAGTGTAAGGAAGATCGAAAAATCTAAATTAAGAAAGAATTAAAATATTCAGTTCGATCTATTATTATTATTATAAAATTTTAAAATGTATTGTATAAGGTACAAAAATATTAATTAAGAAAAAATTGAAATATTCGGTTCTATCTATTTTCTTTATTATTTTTTAAATAAAATGTCCTATTTACATTATATAAATTTTACCATTTTGTATTTTAAAATTTAAATATTTATGCCAATTTTACATTTGTGTAACTTGTCATAGTGTAATTAAATAGCAAAAATGTGTTACAAGAAAAATGTGTTTATATATGGTTTTACATATTTATATTTGTCAAGCTAAACCTGATATAATTATAGAAAAATGTGTCTTTAATTTTAAATAATTGCAAATAACATTTTTTAAAGTAATTAGTTCTATAAAGTAAGAAAAACATGAATAGACTCGTAAGCACCATGCATTCGCCAGACTCTTCTTCCTATCGCACTCACTTTTTGGTCGCTCTATTTCTACTACATTTCTGTGGATGCTTTACCCGCAAGACTCGCCTGTCCTTCAGTATAATAGTTCGTGGCATGGAGATATACATGAAAATATATAAGTATTTCATGATTTGTGGTTTGAAATATGTCTTGTTTTGTTTTTCGTGTTATATTATATTATAATATTCAAAGTCATGGGTACTTTTTTATAATAAAATATTTTATCAGTTTTAGGAGAGCATACTGGTGGAACAGGATTATGCGTAATATTGAAATGTATTATTTATCTTTCAATAAACTATATTTTCAACATAAAAGTATTTAATTGTACATAAAAGTATTTAATTGTACGTAATTTATTTCTAACCTCAAACATTTCATCAAAATACAATTCATAACAGGACGAAAGGAATGTGAATTTATTACCTGGACACCTTCAGCGTATAGAAGTAGAGACAATAAAAATTGATGAGGAGTTTGTCCAATGGATGCTTCCAGTATTAAAGAAATTTGATGTAAAGGAACTTGCTCCAGAAATAGTTAATTCACGAAAAGAAAGTAATATGTCGATCAGGAATATGCCAGAGAAACGTGGATAGTAAGAAATTTTAAAAAGAGTTCAAATAACCTGATTAATCCAGTGGGACACAAAATAGGGTTTTTCTGGTGCATTTCTGGACAATGGAAAATATTTTTATGCATATAAATCATTCATTAAATGAAACTTTTAATTCGTCATGACTAGAATAAATTGATATATAAGTGGCATAAACTGGCATAATGGTGAAAGCGAAAAATTGTATATGAAAAGCTATACCATATCAGAATCTAGAGAAACAGTTAAAGTTTAATTTTTCTGTCAAATACTTTAAATGACGCTCGTTAAAATCAAGGAATTTCTTTAGTTTACCTACGGCAGTAAATGTCTTCCCGCCACTCACGAGTGGCAGAGAAATTATAAGACATAATGGGTAAATATTCCGGCGTTTGAAGAAAAAAATAGCATATTTTATGAGGAGTTAAAATGACGTTTTGTGCCTCATTTGTAGTTGACGGACGAGCGCACAAAAAGTATCACTTTAGATCCTTGTAAAATAAGATACTATTCCAATCTTTCTGTAGATCCATTCCTCCTTTTTCATTAAAAAAAAATTGTGCTCCCCTCATCTTTAGTAACAATGTAATTTCATAAATATTTTTTTTTATTTTATTTTTTTTTATTGGACAACTAAATACCATATCTTGTATCGATATTGTTCTTGTACATCAAAAAAATATTTATTTATTATAATGTAATAATATTTTTATTAAATTTCACATATCTTACAAAATACAAACAATGTAATACATGTACAAGACACCAACTTGACTATTTTTGTATATTTGTATAAAAAAATTATATTTTGATAAACGCGGTGCGCCCTCATTGGAATAATATTGCGCCCCCCTAGGGGGAGGGGCTCAGGTTGGAAAACTCTGGGCAAAGGCCAAAAACTATAATTAATAATGAAATGACAATATTTTATTTTAGTAATGTGTAATAATGTTCTTATTTATTTTAATTGTCATATAATTAATGTACGCAAGTTAGCTATTTTGTTTTATGTTGCGATTTTTAATTTGTTAATAATAATTAAAAATAGTAATTTTATTGACAGCTGTAATATAAAAAAAAAATTATATTCCATTGTAAATCTTGCTTCATCTTATTTGTTTAAGGTGAACCATGCGTTCTGAAATTAGTATCAGAACGATGATTTGCCTTGATCTCTTTGAAACGAAATATTATTCTTATTATGAATGAAACTTATTAAGTATTGTATATAATATTGAAGCCAAAACTTCAAAGTATGGTAATAAACTAGATACCATTAATGTTGTGTACAAATATTGAAAGAAATTACACTCAAAATTTGAATTTATTTCTCAAAAATGCTAAGAACGATTTTATTTAAAAAATTCTGTATTGTTAAGAATGTGGTCCTCTATAACTCAGAAAATTTTTATCCAATTTGAATTTACAGTTCTGGAGAAAAAAAATAAAATATGCGAAAAATGGCTCAAAACAGGACTTTTTTGTGTATTTTTTGTTTTTTCTCCAAAACTGTAAATTCAAATAGGATAAAAAAATTCTGAGTAATAGAGGACCATGTTCTTAAATATACAGAATTTTTTAAATAAAATCGTTCCTGGCATTTTTGAGAAAATTAGATCTAAAATTTTGATACCATGCTCCCCTACACTTCAATTTTAATTTATTTGTATTATAAAGATTAAATATTCTTGTTCATACACATAACAAAAAGCTGAATGTTTAGAGATTATGTAGTACTACTTGTTTGTTCATTTGGATGAGATTAAATATATGAAATATTTTTTAGAAATTTGAATTTGTTCAAGCTACTTTGCAAAATTCTCATTTTAATCTTTTGAAGAAGGCTTTGGTGTACACTCAGTGCAAAAATGATCTGGCGTTTTGACAGCTGTCATGATTCATGATATATTTTAAAATGTTACACTATGTACATGAAATGAATATTTCAGAATTTGTGGTTTGAAATATGTTTAGTTTTGTTATATTATAATATTCAAAGTCATGGGTACTTTTTATGATAAAATATTTTCTCAGTTTTAGGAGAGCATAGTAGTGGAACAGGATTATGTGGAATATTGAACTGTATTATTTATCTTTCAATAAACGATATTTTCAACATAAAAGTATCTAATTATACGGTTATAGAAAGTAATTCATTTTTAACCTCAAAAATTTCATCAAAATAAAATTCATAATTGGACGAAAGGAATGAGATTTTATTATTTGGACACCTCAGTTTATAGAAGTACAGACAATAAAAATTGATGAGGAGTTTGTTCAATGGGTGTTTCCAATAGTAAAGAAATATTATGTACAAGAACTTGCTCCAGAAATAGTTGATTCACGAAAAGAAAGAAGCATGTCGATCAGAAATAAAAAAGTAAGAAGAAAAGTAAGAAAGTAAGAAATTTTAAAAGAGTTCAAATAACCTGATTAATTCAGTGGGACGGAAAATGCGGTTTTCTGGTGCATTTATAGACATTGGTAAATATTTTTACGCATATAAATCATTCATTAAATGACACTTCTAATTCGTCATGACTCTAGAATATATTGATATATAAGTGGCATAAACTGGCATAATGGTGAAAGCGAAAAATTGTATATAAAAAGCTATACTATATCAGAATCTATAGAAACAGTTAAAGTTTGATTTTTCTGTCAAATACTCTTCCTGACGCTTGTAAGAATCAAGGAATTTCTTTAGTTTACCTGCGGCAGAAAATGTTTTCCTGCCGCTAACGAGTGGCAGAGAAATTATATGACATAATGGGTAAATATTCCGGCGTTTGAAGAAAAAATAGCATATTTTATGTGGAGTGAAATTGACGTTTTGTGTCGCATTTGCAGTTGATGGACGAGTGCACAAAACGTATCACTTTAACTCCTTATAAAATAATATACTTTATATATGATTATGTATAATTGAAATAAAATTGTAAGTAATTTTTTTATTTTTTTTATTATAATATCAAATAAAATACTATATTTTATTAAATTTTAGTTTTTGTGTTGTCGTCATATAGAAATATTTCTTGTGATTTAAAATAATTTTCTTGAAAATTTTCAAGTTTGTATAGTTTTTAAACGCGCGCCAATACTTTTTTCACTATTCTGTACACTTCCACATTCTTGTTAGGACCACAAGAAACCCTACTTACACTATAACAAATTGTTGATTAACGAACTTCAGGCCGCATGTTTCACCTTAATATCTTTCTCTACATTACAGAAACTGCGAGAGGAAGTAGAGTTAAATATATCTTTGTTTTATTTGGCGATGCGCGACATTAATGTATGTATATGCTAGTGTGCACTGTCAAGGTTGAATACTCAGACAAAACATACCTTAGACAAAGTCTGCCGTATTCAAGTCAATGCAGTGTTGTGAAGGAGAAAGAGTTGGAGTAACTTACTGGTGAGGCGGGTGCGCGGCAAGGAGCGAGTACACTTTGATGTTATGCAAGTTGCAAACATTTGTGTAATTATTTTTATATTCAATTACTTACTTTTCATACATCAAAGTAAAGGTTAGGTTTTGACATATTAAGTGTTTTGTATACGCACTTTTGTATTTAAATAAATATAATGCTCGCGTCTGATAACTGTCATCAACAAAAATGCAACCCGCATAACACCAAGTGGTACTAGTTCTTTGCCGCCCACCCGTCTCATCACCAAGTTATTCTAACCCATTCTACTTCACAACAAACGCCGTTGTTCTCCGTCTAAGTTATGTTTTGTCTGAGGTTGAATCTCAGACTAACCATACATTAGACGGAGAACAACGGCGTTTGTTGTGAAGTAAAAAGAGTTAAAGTAAGTTGTGGGTGAGACGGGTGCGCGGCAAAGAGCTAGTATCCCTTGGTGTTATGCGGGTTGCATTTTTGTTGATGACAGTTATTAGACACGAGCATTTTATTTATTTAAACACAAAAGTACGTATACAAAACACATAATATGTCAAAAACTAACCTTTACTTTGATGTATAAACAGTAAGTAATTGAATATAAGAATAACTATACAAATGTTTGCAACTCGCATAACATCAAAGGATACTCGCTCCTTGCCGCGCACCCGTCTCACCCACAACTTACTTTAACTCTCTCTACTTCATAACACTGCATTGACTTGAATACGACAGACTTTGTCTAAGGTATGGTTAGTCTGAGGGTTGAATAGTATAACCTAACCTAACCTTATTAGTATATTTTTTATGTATGTATGCATACAAATAAATAAATATTGATCATTAACCAATCATTATTATATTCCAATTTAATTATACAATATAGAAATTTATTTATTTAGGAAGAATCAAGAAGTTCACTTAGTTTCTAAATGGATAAAACGAGAAAAGTGTCAAATATTACTAAATTATCTATAATGGGTCTTTATTGAATTCGTAGAAAACTGTAATAAGAAGAAATTATAAGATATGTACATGAATAGTACTGATAGTAAAGTTTAGTTTATTTCTAAAAATAACATTTATTAAGTTTTGAAACCGTTTTCAAAACATTTTAAGTTTTGAAACCGCTATGTATACAGTGCCAAAACGGTTTTGAAGTAACTCAAATGAAGGTGAACCATACGGGCTGAATATAACAACAGAACAAGGGTGATCTATCTTGATCTATTGAAATGAAATATCTTTTTTATTACAAATTATTATTTATTGTAAATATTCTTGTATTTAAAGTTCAAAGTTTTATAATAATATTGCTAATTTGAAATATATTTTATATAATAAAAGAAAATAAATTACATATTACTCCAAATTTAATTTGAATTTATTAAAAAACTAGCCTTACGATATCAATATAAAAGATACAGTAAATTAAAAATACGACAGACTAAGCCTGATGAAATTTTCAGCCAAATTAAACACAATTTTTAGCAAAAAAATTAAATAGGCAAAAATACCATGAAAATCAGAGTTTTTCTTTTTTTCTCAAAAGTGTTGTGTTTAATTTGTCTGATTTTTTTTTGTGTTATAGACTATCTTCATTTTAAATATACATTTTTTTTTTATTAAGAACGTAGGGCCCAATTTTGAGAAAATCGGACTCAAAATTATTAATCTGGTCCACTTTGTTTATCTCAATTTTTTCATATATTTTCATGATTTATTTGCTCTTGAATAGTATTTATTCATGAACTACAATGTAATATGAAAGTAATACACTTCTTTCTATTTATCTATATAATAACATTTATAAGATATTAATTGTTGAAATCATTAGTTTTCGTTGTGAATCGGATTTTTGATGACGTATAAATGTACACTCAAAAGGTTTCAGCCAAAATTAAATTTGGCTACCAGATATGTAAAAATGTTTTAAGACTGACTATTAATGATAACAATAATGAATATATTAAATGTTGTTTACAAAATAATAAAGTAATAATAAAATTTTTTGATATGATTTTAACCTCAAACGTCAAATGTATGTAAGGTAAGTCTATTTCGTTTTATTTTATACTTTTTAGGTGCAGGTGGTTAGCAGTCATGCCGAAAATTATAAATTAGAATACCATGCACAATAGGAATGATCTCAAGCTCTGCGGTATGCTGGTGCCAATGAAGTTGATTCAGTAATCTTATACACGTTCACAAGCAAGAATATCTCCCAAGGTGTCATCCTTTCAACGTTGCTGTACATCATCTACAACACTGTTTTTTTAAAACTACTATAGTTTGTCCTTAGGATAGCGAATGTTATTAATACGCTAGTTTTTGTAACATGTAACTGAGTACAAGCAGTAATCTAGATTCAGTAACATACTGAGATTCAAATGAAGTGGATGCTTCTGAGTAAAGTTGAAGGTGACTATTTCGCAACCGACGTTTATGCAACATGTCAACAGAATTGTGATTCTATTTAGGTAAAGCTGTTTTCCATATCATATTCCTAGATATGATCATAATGTATACTCTTATAATGTGGTAAATTCATTTCACAGTTTTTTTTTTATCCGTCATTCTCAATTCTGCAATAATGATGCTCGGTACCACTAAAAGGTGCCCAACATGGAATACAGTGAATAAAATGCGATATTTTTTAAAAGTAAACTTTGACGGCGTCTACCTAAACAAATGGATGTCAACTTCGACAACTAGTAACAAATTTGTTTATATTTGCCCTAACATTGGTTTCACACACATGATCTATAATGAGAAGATGTCACGTCTCCGTCACCACCAGCAACTCTAACTGTGTTTTCCTTTTTTTCTCTGATTACGTAATTAATTGATCTTCTGTAAATAATTTATATATTATACGTAGAGTTGAAAAACAAAAGTTGCATCATTTAAATTAAAATGTTATATTATATTGTATTGTCATTTCATATTACATAATTACATTTATTTGTATTTGAAATACGTTTCTAGAAAGTCTTTATATTTGTAATGTTTGTAATGCGCGCAAATATTTCTGACACTATTTTGAATAGATTTTTTAAACCGTTTTGTGATTGGGCAGGTCTACATTTTTGTCTAGACCACAAGAAACCCTACTTTTACACCATAACAAATTTTTGGTTAACGAACTTCAGCTCGTATGTTTCACCTAAAACCAAATTTCACGAGTTTGACTTGAAAACTAGTTCCAAACCTAATCATGTAAACACGTAAAAGTTGAGATAGCGCATGCGTACTTTCAAACGTTGTCTGTTGTGTAAGAAGGTTCTAACCTAGATCTAAACTGACTGTTTGGATTGTAGTGTCTTTCGTTGTTTATAACAAACTTGTGGATGTATTTAAATACATTTTAAATCAAATCTCAGTTTTAACAACGACAAATAAGATGAGGTTATATCTCATTTATGTTAAGATCACAAAAAACCAGTCAAAGGAATAGGCAAATAAAATTAAGATCGCTGCGCCATCTAGAACACTTCGCGAACTACTGTATTCCGGATAGATTTTTGACGTTTTAAAACTATGAAACTTAATCGCACTTTAATATTATAAAACACAATATAACTCTCTCTTTTATATTTAATTTATTTACACGATTGTCACTACATATTAAATTTATTGAATTTAGCCTGAAATAGTTAAATGCTCTTACTGTATTTATTAAATGAACGACAGTAAGATTTCCTAGAATATTTACCTCAGACTAACCATAAGTAGAGGGAGAACAATGGCGTTTGTTGTGAAGTAGAAAGGGTTAGAATAACTGGGTGATGAGACGGGTGCTCGGCAAAGAGCTAGTATCAGTTGGTGTTATGCGGGTTGCATTTTTGTTGATGACAGTTATCAGACGCGAACATTTTATTTATTTAAATACAAAAGTGCGTATACAAAACACTTAATATGTCAAAAACTAACCTTTACTTTGATGTATGAAAAGTAAGTAATTGAATATAAAAATAATTACACAAATGTTTGCAACTCGCATAACATTAAAGGGTACTCGCTCCTTGCCGCGCACTCGCCTCACCAACAAGTTACTCCAACTCTTTCTGCTTTACAACACTGCATTGACTTGAATACGGCATATAATAATATTAATTATAATTTGTCTACTGATGGTTAGTCTGAGGTATTTACTTATACTTCAGAATGTCCAAACGTTTTCGGTTGATTATTTAATAAATTTATTATAGTATCTACTGTTTCTGTCTTATACTGTATTTGCATCTCAATGGATTTTTCGTTCTCAAAATTCTGTCACTATTTTTGTTTATTATGTTTTCTTTGCTTTTGGCAAATTAATAGGTAATGGGGGTTCAATTGGTAGAGCTTTTTATTACAATAAATTCTTGACTAGTGGTATGAAGTCGGCCTGTGAATCTTGAGAACCCTGGTTCGATTCCCACAGGCGACAAACTATTTTCATAATTTCAAAAACTACCCCTGTGGCTCCTCCACCACTAACATCTTTGGAGGCCGTGATTTGACGACTGGTAACCGCACTTCACGCACAAAATATATCACTTAGCGAGATCTGCTTCGGCAGAGTACCACACCCAGTAATGGGTAGAAGTCGTGATGATATATTTATTTTATTTTACTTGACCGAACATTATATTTAATACAATATAAAACCATATCATAAATGATATTTTTATTGCTGAAATATGAAAATAAAAGTTGAATAATTCAAAACGCTCATTTAAATTTCGCACTGCCATATTGCAATTACGTAGTTGCATTAAGCCAATCACAGAGCTTTGTCTGAAACGTTTGTCGGTACTCAACTTTACTGAGAAGAAGACGAAGAAGGAACAAGCATTCAGCATTCTACGATTCTGGTAACGACACACGTTACTTGAATTTACCAAGGACGTTGAAACGTCCTTGGAATTTACGTGTTATTTATCTCTGTCTTAGCTGTCTCTCTTTAATCCAAGATGCAACTACGTCATATTCGTTTGTTTCGGAAGTCTTAATATTTTTATCATGCATAATACAGGTATAAAAAATAATAATTTGGGTTTAATAATTTTATTACGTAGATTATTATATATAAATTTCAAAAAAATCTTGAAGGGCCTATTGTATTTTGTTTGAGATGTACAGTGAAATTTTTTATTTGGCAACAGTTCTATTTACATATTACTTGATTAACTACTTACCATACAAAAATAGTTATTTGTTTCATTAGGACTAAAAATACCAGTTTTCGTATGGAGTAATAAAGGTTATTATTATTATATTATTTATCACCATGACAATTGTAGTAAAAATATTATTTTTGGTCCTAAGACGTATCCACAGTAACGTCAACATTCCTGAAATAGCCAATACCTTTACTATTGAAAAAGTTAAAATAATAATGTAATATTTTTTTGTGAAATGTAGGGAACATACTACCGTACGCGGGTTAACTTTTTTCTCTATTTTTAATCGCATAATCCATACTACATGCTTATCTATTAATTCGGCAATCCTAAATTTTGTCTCAAATTATGCTTTTTGTATTTCTTTCTTTGGCAATACATGAAAAGATACATATGGATGTTTTTTTTTACATCCTGGTACGCAGTAATAATCGTTCTACATTATATATTTTATAAATACACCGAAAATATTTCAAAATATCTGTATCATAATAATACAGTTCTAAATGAGTCCTGGATACAGTAGTGCTAAAAATTACCGCTAGGTGGTGTAACGCTTAGCTGAATTTGCCTATATTACCTTCATGAAAATTGAAATAATTTTTAAAACTACATGTAAACTAAATAATTATATTACATTTTACCTTCTTATTGCAGAACTGAGATGAAAATAGAAATGCAGCTAAGATTTAGATCATAAATGTTAAAACTGGATAAAATTTAAGAGTTTATTCATGCTTTTTTTACTTTATCGAACTAATTACTCTAAAAAATGTTATTTGCAATTATTTCAAATTAAAGACACATTTTAATTTTTTTACTTTATCGAACTAATTAGTCTAAAAAATGTTATTTGCAATTATTTAAAATTAGGGACAGATTTTTATATAAATATTTCAGGTTTGGCTTCACAAATAAAAATACGTGAAACCATACATAAACACATTTTTCTTGTAGTATATTTATTTTTGCTATTTAATTACACCATGACAAGTTATACAAATGTAAAATTAAAAAATATGTACATTTGGCATATATTTTTTTATTTTTAAAATACAAAATGGTAAAATTTATACAATAAAAATTTGATATTTTATTTTTTTAAAAATGATAAATAAAATAGATAGAACGGAATATTTTATTTTTTCGTAATTTATATTTTTGTACACTTTATAAAATGAAAATAGTACCTGCATTTTTTTTAATTGATAGTGTACATAAACTGGGCCAAATATTGAATTTTTTTCCTAATTTATATTTTTGTACACTTTATGCAATGGAAATACATACATACATACATACATACATATCTTCACGCTATATCCCAACAAATGGGGTAGCACGAACCCTAAAATCACTCATAAAACATTCACTCATCACACCCATCAAACAACCAGTCATCGTCAAACATTTTCATTCAAACATACCACCCTCACTTCAACCACTTTCATAGATCACTCCATATAAACTCATTCATTTATTACACTCGAAATTATTATCACACAACAAACCTTCAATCACATCATTCCTTTTCACTTACCATTCATTTTCTTTCTTCAACGTACATAACGAATGCATAAAAAAAAAAAATCTCAAATTACTCACGTTTACTCCTAACAACGAATCTAATAACGAAACTAACAACGAATCTACAAGATTAGAAAAGATGAAAGCGATAGTCTGCACTTATATATGAAAGAAAAGACCACACAATGCAGTATCTGAAAATGAAACAAAAAGATAAGAAAGGGAGGGAGCGTCGCCCTGCGCTTGTTTTTGAAAGCGAATTTCACACAATTGCAGTCAAACACTACGTAATAACTGAAAACGAATTAAAAGATAAGAAAGGAAGGGAGTGTCGCTCTACGCTTGTTTTTGGAAGTAAATTCCACACAATTGCAGTTAAACACTCAATGTAAGATCAGAAAAGAATAAAAAAGATAAGAAACGAAGGGAGTGTCGTCCCTGCGCTTGTTTTTGAAAGTGAATTTCACACAATTACAGGTAAACACTCTAATGAAATTACTAAACAACGAAACTAAAATCTAAAACCCTGCGCTTTTCTGAAATCATCAGATTCATTCCGCAACCAATCTTCGCCAAACGTTCCTATCCTGACACACCACTTTTGCTTCATCCACATTCATAATTCCTTTCATACAAGCACGTTTGTTCCTCGTACTCGGAAACTTTCGTTCACGCAACAATCCTTCTATCATATTCATCCATTTATTCATAGGTCGCCCACGCAATCTTTCACCCTCAATTTCACCAACATATACCTGTTTCACTAATCTCTCATTCGACATACGTTCAACATGCCCAAACCATCTCAACTGACTTATACCTACTTTTCTAACTACATTCTTCTCAATTTCACACTCATCATACACCAATGTATTCCGGACACGATCTCTTCTAGTATAACCACACACACCCCGCAAATACCTCATTTCCACAGTAGTTATACGACGTTCATGTTTCTTCATCCACACCCAACATTCACTACCATACATCAATGTAGGCACTAAAACACCATTATACACACTCAATCGAGCATCTCTGGATACATTCACATTTCGAGCAAAGGTTCCCAGAGCACCCAATACCTTGCGTCCCGCAGATACTCTTCTTTCAATCTCACAATCAATACGTCCATCCCTTGAAAACATACTACCCAAATATAAAAACTCATTCACTTGACCCAATCTCACACCATTCACCAAAACATTACAATCAGTCACCAAATCGCTCTTTTCAAACACTAACACTTTACATTTATCGACATTTAATAATAAATTTAAATCTTTTCCTACTTCATTTATATTTAGAATCATTCGTCTCAATTGCTCTTCAGATTCACCCATAACAACCACATCATCCGCATACGCTAACGCAGGCACAACACTACCACCAATATGTACACCATTCACCCCATTCAACGCCGTTCGTAACAATACATCCATGTACAAATTAAAGAGCCACGGAGACATCCCACAACCTTGTTTCACGCCAATGTCTATACAAAACCAATCACTCAATCTACCATTAACTCTCACCGCAGCCTCACTACCTTCATACAGCGCACGAATTGCCCCCAACAAATTACCATTTATACCGTACTGTAACAGTACATTCCATAATGTCTCACGATGAACACTATCATATGCTTTTTTAAGATCGAGAAAGCCACAGAACACCTTCTTGTTCTTAGCAAGTGACTTTTCAACAATCATACGAAGAGAAAACAATTGATCCACACATCCTCTCTCAGGCAAAAAACCACCTTGCATATCGCTTAACTTGGAGATTGTTAAGGTTCGTACCTTATGAATAAGAATCTTCCCGTACAACTTCCCTACCACACTCAGCAAACTTATCGCACGAAAATTAGTACATTCACTCGAACTACCTTTACCTTTAAATAAAGGACAAATGATAGCACATTTCCAATCATCAGGAGCCACACACCGTTTTAAACAAAATCTAAACAAATAAACTAACCAGTCAAATAACCTCTCGCCTCCATACTTCAACATCTCATTCGATATACCATCCAAACCAGGAGCCTTACCATTCTTCAGACGCATCAATGCGAAACTAACATCACTCTCATCTATATCCCATTCATCACCACTAACATTTTCGCTAACATTTTCACTACAACCATTCGGTCTATTAATGCTACCATATAAAGTCCTAAAGTACTCACACCATCTATTAGTAACATCTGATTCATTCCACAATAACTCACCATCCGCACTCTTAATCGCTTTCACTGCCCTGACATTACCACCTCTCAATCTCTTCACTCTCAACCAAAACATTCTTTTATTCATACTAAAATCATTAGTTAATCTTTCACTCATCAAATCATCAAAACGCGCCTTGCTTTCTCTCACTACTCTCTTAACACATTTATTTAACCTCTTGTATTCCAGCAAGCATTCATCACGTAAACTTCCAGGCACATCTTTCACATTTAGAAATCGCAAGTATGCTCTCTTTTTCACCTCAATCGCTTCTTTAACTTCTTTATTCCACCATGCATTTTTTGGACAAGAACCTAATCGACATTCACCACAAACTTCTTTTGCACATTTAAGAACTGTATCCTTAAATTTGAACCAAACATCATTTATGCTGCATTCAAAATTAAGTTCACATACAGGCAAAGATTCATTTATTTTCTCAACAAACAAATCTCTAACATCCTCATTCTGCAGTGCACTGGATTTCACACGAAACATTTTATTAGTATTTTTCACCCTCATTCTCCAACATTTATCTAGACGTATACGCGATACCACCAAATAATGGTCATTCGTACCCAATTCAGCACCACGCTTCACACGCGTATCTACAACTAAACTTCTCAATCGTTCATCATACAAAATAAAATCAATCATACTCCGTCTATTTTCACTAATATTCTCCCATGTATAAAAATGAGCAAGTTTATGTTTAAAGATAGAGTTGGAAACAAAGAGATCACGCTCCAAACAGAAAGATACTATTTTCCTACCGTTTTCATTCACTCTTGCATCACCAAACTTACCCAATACATTCCCAGACATGCTTCTCTTAACTCCCACCCAACCATTTAAATCACCACATACAATAACTTTCTCACCTGAATCACATGAATCAATAACACTATCTAACAAATTCCAAAATCTATCTTTTTCAAGATCATTTTCGGATTCGGTTGGACCATAAACTGACACAACGAAGATTCTATGAAAGCCTACCTTTAATCTCAGCCAAAGAATTCTCGATGAAGTACAACCATATTCTCTCACAAACGGTTTCATTCGTTCACTAACAAGCACACCAACACCATGCTTCGCGTGTTCATTCTCAGCAACACCCGACCACAAGCAAAACAATCCATCCACTTCTTCCTCACTACATCCTTTCCTTTTAGTCTCACTGACACACAAAACATCTACATTATACACACGCATGACATTCATCAATTCATTTTCTTTACCAGTTATACCCCTAACATTCCACGTACCAAACTTACATTCATCAAATTTCACCCATTTATTTTTCATTTATCCAAAAGAAATAAAAGAAGGGTTCTCTCGGTAGAAGAGTAGAGGTTAAGGTAGCTTACCAGGCTTGTCCTTAACTATAAATAGAAAAAGAAAACAGTTACATTTACACAACTGTCAATGGAAATAGTACCTACATTATATATTTAAAAAAATAATAAATTGTTTCTCGGGTATTGGGATACCACTGGTAATTTCTAGAAAAAAAATGCGAAAAAACAGGACTTTTTCGTTTTCTCTCAAAAGTCCCACAATCCTATTATATTGTAGAAGACCTGATTATTAAATATAGAGAATTTTTAAATTAAAATTGATCGTCGCATTTTTGAGAAAATCAGACTTAAAATTTTGATGTCATGATCCCGTTCTAATTTATTTATATGATAAAGATTAAACTTTCTTTTTAATACACGTATCAAAAAAGCTGAATGTTCAAGGATTATGTAGTACTACTTGTTTCTTAATTTGGATGATAATAAATATACAAAATATTTTTTTTGAGATTTGATGAAATTGTAAGAAAAATTTTATATTTTTATATTATAATATCAAATAAAATACTATGTTTTATTAAACTTTATTTTTGATTGTGATGACATCATATAGAAATATTTCTTGCGATTTAAAATTATTTTCTTGAAAATCTTCACGTTTGTGTACTAATGTGTAGTACTTAAATGCGCGCCACTATTCTATATAGAATTTTCCTAATTTTCAGTGATTTGTCATATCTACATTTTTGTCAGGACCACAAGAAACTCTACATAACATTTTATCTTGAGTCCAACTTCAGGCCGAATGTTTCATCTTAAGTCTGATGTTATTTTAAAAAAGTCATGATAACAGTTAAGACTTTCGAAAACTATACATTGTTTTCAGTTTAGATGAAGTTTCATAAAAAAATAAATTTGAATTCTTGAAAAGTAATCTTACTATGTTGAAAATCATATTTTATAGAAGTTGCAAGCCCAAGAAAATGAAATGAAATTATAGTAATAAATATATAACGTGTTGAATACTTACATACCAGCATACGACGAACAGTTTGAAAAACCCGTACTGAGATGTGAAACATAATTTTTAACTAATTTTTTCACTAAAAGCTTTGATTATACAGTTAATTAATAGTCAATCAATGCAAATAGCTATTATTCAATACATATTTTTTGTTTTTATCCTTCATTCTTGTTATTTCGATTATGGTTCAGGAAGCCCATTAAGCAACAATTAGGTACGCATTAGATGTAATTTTTAATTATAAACATGTTTTGTATTTACACTTTTGGTCTAATTTAATTATGGAAGTAACAATCATCATATTAAAGATAATAACCATTGTATTTGCTATGTTACATATTTCAATTCTGCACCCGGTATATACCCGAAGTTATGAAACACACATATATAATTTATATATTTACATATCTCAAAATAAAGTGTGCCTGTAACATCCACTTTTGTGTTGCTTGTAATAATATCTGGATTGCTTTCAGCCACTATTCTTTATTGACACAAATTAATAAAGTAATTGATCAAAATAAATGTTGTATCTAAGCGAAAACAATACGAAACAAAACAACTGTGAAATTTAGTTTTAAAGAAATAAATATGTTGGCTCTGAAAAGTTAATTGCCTCTTGTTCCTTTCTCCATTTAATTACTTAAATGCTGCGAAGTACACAATAAATATAATGCATTTAAAATGAACACGACGATGGAATAAATGGTCAAGTAATATAATTTTCAAAAATAGTGAACCTGAAATAAATAAAATTAATTATTTCAATGTCTTGAATCATTTTAAAACATTTTTCTGAATTATAAAACTGATTTCTTAGATTTTATGGTACCTACATATACAGGCTGTTTCTAGATATTCTATGTCATGGAGACATCCATAACCCTACTTTTTATTATATATATATATATATATATATATATATATATATATATATATATATTAAAAAACCACGACTTTTAACATTTGTTAATTCCGCTTCTTTTATGTGACATACATTTTCTTTGTTTACAAGCAATATAATATATATATATATATATATATATATATATATATATATATATATATATATATATATATATATATATATATATATATATATATTATATTCTACATATCATGTTTATTTCTATATTATTATTACAATTATTCACTTAGTTAGTTTTAGGTCTTTTATATTCGTTATTTTTCTTAATAATTATGTAATCTAATCCATTTTCCTATTTCACATAATTTATATTCAAATTCATCAACGTCGTCTACTTTAAACAATTTTAGTTCCAAGTCATGTTAAAAAAGTCATCTAAATTAATTTATAGTTCCCTTAAAACCTAAAATCACGTTAATGTCGACACATATCATTTTTATTGCTTACAATTTTTAAAACCTAGAAACACATGGAAAGTAAGAATAGTAGAAATGGGAAAAGAAAGGAAAAAATGTAGAAGATATGAAAAAGATGGCAAAGAATAGTAGTAAATGGAAGGAATGGATAAAAACTTAAACCGAAAAGAGAAGAAATCCAACACCCAACTTGGATAAAAGAATAATGGAGAAGAAGAAGATGATAAAATTTATTATTCGGTTGTAAATGTAACCAATTAGTTTTGTTTGTGTATAAAGTACAAAATTTAATTATCACAACTCCGTTTCATCTTATGTCGATAGTCCAATTTTGACTAAAGATTTTCGATTTCTACATGGAATGTAGTTTAAAGTGTGATTCGTTTTTAAAAGATAATTTTTTGTTCAACTTATGAAATATAATAGAGATAATAGTTTGCATGTATATAAACACATACATTTAATATGATTTCCTAATTGGGAATGAAATTCTTTTCTACAAAATAACTATGTAATTGTATTTTTTTTTGTACCGAATTAATAAAATAATATTATAATAGTATTTAATATTATTAAACATTTATACAGTTTCCATTTGATAGAATAACGAAGTAATAGATGCAATTTACATAAAATGAAATCGTATTTAAACAAACAGGTAACATATTATACGAGTATTTGTTGTTAAATCTTGGGTACATTGACAAATAATTTGAAAATTATCACTAATAAAAATACAAAAAAATTACTAACGATAACAATTTGTGCTATTCAATGTTTTTAAGTTATTTTAAGCAATATCAGACAGATACACCTATATACCATTAAATAAAAGTTTGAAATTTAATATAAACTTTAATAATTGAAACACAATGAATAGCGCCAAGTCATCCATTGTTAACAATTAAAAAATTCTGTAGAGAGAACGAATGTAGTACAAAAGTTTGTGAATAAGTTTTATCTATTAAACTAAATTAAATACAATAAATTTTTTTTAAGTACTTACCAGCCCATTTACCCTGTGCTTTCAAATTTGGCCCAACTTGCAGATATGGCCCAATAATATAATTATAAAATAATCTAATAATTCTTCTTAAACATTGAAATAAAACTATAGCCACACAAATAATTCTGAATGTTTCACACATCATCATTTTGCCAATGTATTAAAATATTACTATAATAATATTAATTTTTAGGATGATCGGTCTCCAGCTCTTAGCACATGAACCTGTCGTGTCTATCATACAGTCACTAGCGTTGGAATTGTATCGCATATCACGTTATTTGTGACTGCATGATAAGCGTTTTGATAACACCACATGCGCCGCACACCAAGCTTTCTTCAAAAATGTCCTTATGCGTTTATCTCTCTCAGAGTTGGAAAGAACGCGATGGTAAAAAGAAAATACGTTTGTGTTGTACTGCTTCTGTTCTACATTCGTCAAGTCAGGGTCGCATTAGCCATATAGGAAAATTAATTTCCGTTAAAGATATATTTATCAGATTTGGAAAAGGCTTACTAATTCAAGTTTTGCACTAAAGGAAATGATTTCTAAGTAACAGTACAGTAAACATATTTGTAATAATTTCATTTTGTATATATTTCTATAGTAAATTATAATTTAAACAAATTTATTATAGGCTTGTAAAAATATTTAAAACTAACATTTATAATAATTAAAACAATTATTAGGGTTTCTTTATTCTTTTGTATATTTGATGTAAAATGACGATCGGTTTTTTGCGTATATTCAATAAATTTTCAGGTTAGTAACATTATAACGCCAAGTAAGAATTTTTTGAACAAAAATTCACTTCAAAACTTGGAACCTGACCCTTGTCTCAGATCGAAGAACAAATTTGTATTAACGTACGTATATATTGTTTTTTCGTCCGTGTAAATTAAGTATAATATATAAAAAAAAATAAAAGTTTTATGTTATTTTTTAGGTTAATGAATTAGATTTACAATTTTAATGTTTAAATTGATGTCAGTTTTTTTTTAAATACATATTAGGTGTTGAACATATTGGCCAAATAATTTGTAAAATTGTATTTTCTGCGTTAATTTCAGATGACTTAAGTCTCAAGAACAGCTCTAAACATAGTTACTGTTTTTATATTTGTTTTTGTTGAATGAATTGGACCATTTGCAGCTATTGACATAAATATTGTTTTTGTTTCATATTTTTTCACGTGCCTCTATTATATACGAAATTATATAAAATATATTTTTTTAATAATGAACGGTAATAATTTGCTACTTTTTTTAGTTTAATGTATAATTGAAGAAATAAAGCCAAAATAAACTATTGTAGTTTGAAAGAACAACAAAAGTTTGAAATATGCAAACTTTTATGTTTGTATAAAAAAATTAATACACAGGAATTAAGTCAATTTGTTTTACGTTTATGTCTTATGGAAAATAAACTGTAACTGGGAATTATCTGTGGTTTATACGTATGTCCAATATTTTAAGGGTTCGACAAACGATAAGAACAGTGACTATGTTAAGATTTGTGAATTAGACTTTAATTACTTCTCCATTCGAGCAAGTACGACCCTTATGGTTTTTTTTTTGCCTAGATGCTAGGAACTTTAACATACACATTGATTGAAATGAGACCCTATGATGATCACGGACGCTGCATTGTACATGTTCCATTCATCCATAATTCGCTGCGGACTATAGGTATTCAGGTTCCTTTACATGGTATTGTGTATCCGTTTGTTTCTAAAAATCTATTGTTTGATATCTCCTTTGATCTAATTGCAGTTGGCTAATGAAATATAATCAGGGCCGGCAGAACAGGTAAAATTCGGGTATCGACTGAGGAGATGGAGTAACGGGTGAAAAAAGGATGGAATCTGGCTTTTTACACTTATAAATATGATAGTAGTAACATGAAAAATTATAAATAAATACAGAACAACAAATAAAATATTTGACCTTTTGCGTGACCTGTAATCGATGATCAATATTATCAATTATTATTATTTGGCAGATCTGAACGTTTATTTGTTTAGTTTGGTATTACATTAAAATAGGTCGCACAGTTATGCAATTAGCAGAAATTCATAAATATCTCTATGATAAAGAAACAAATATATTTTTATGAGTATTACATAAAACATACATAATTAATCTTACTAGTGAAATATGTTGAATGTGCAAATCACATTTAGCTTAGCATGGTTAAATTCGAAACAAGTTTTTTCTTTACTATGATATTGCAGTCGAAACTCTATAAACTAGAAGTAGGCCTGTAAATTTGAGAACCCGGGTTCGATTTCCACAGGCGACAAACTATTTTAACCACATTAAAACTACCCCTCTAGTAACATCTTTAGGGGGCCATGATTTGACGACTCGAAACCGCACTTCATGTACAAAATATATCACTTACCGAGATCTTCTACGGCTAGGTGTCACATCCAGTAATGGGTAGAAGGTATGATAATATATGTAATGTAATGTAAGTTTATGTTATAGTGAAAAAATTACGAAAATATCAACTGAAACCAGTTTTTTGCCCATATCTTGCTAATTATGCATTTTTTTTGCGGGAAAATAAATAAATAATTAAATTAACCTACTAGTGTGACAATTTTTGTGTAATTTAACCGTAGTTATTGTATGTTTGGAAATCCCAATGGCGAGCCTCTAAATGTGTACCTAGAGTACATATTAACATTTGGTAAATGACATGATGATGTATCTACACATAATGTCCCAAAAATAACGAAACTCTTTATATATAGAATAAAACACGCATTGTATTATGTTTGAAATTTAATATTTATTCAAAATAGGTTCCATTTGAATCAATACACTTTTTAGAATGATGCATAGATTTTTTTATGCCATCTAAAGGAACGTTCTTTAACACCTGTGTCACGGCTGCTCGAATGGCTGGAATATCATCATAAAACGCTCCTTTCATGGCAATTGTCAGTTTTGGGAAAAGATAATAGTCACATGGTGATAGATCAGGCGAATACGGAGGGTGGTCGATGACACAAATATGTTTTTTCATCAAAAATTCACGAGCGACTTTTTGGTCTTCATTTAATTCATGTGGAACAAAACGTGAACAAACCTTTCTTTTACCCAAATCTTCAGTTAGAATTCTCCAAATAGTATTTTTACTCCTATTTAATTCTTCACCCAACATTCTAACAGTAAAATTCGCAATGATTTCACGCACTTTTTCGACTAATTCAGCACGATTTCCGGCTTTTGGACGTCCAGATCTTTCATCATCATTTAAATCTTCACGACCATTTTTAAATTTTGCAAACCACTTATAAACTTGTGAACGAGATAAACAATCATCACCATGAACTTTTTTCATCAATTCGTATGTCTCAGCAAATTTTTTTCCAAGTTTAACACAAAATTTAATATGTGCTCGTTGTTTCATTGTATTTTTACAACATAAACACTAAAACTACTGTCATTAAAATGCGCGTAAATTTTTAAACTGTCACCTGGTTGTATGAAGTTGTGTGCGTTCGAAAGAGGAATGATGTATCTTTCTAACAATGTGTATGTTCAATAGATTGCGCTACGTGTTTTATGATTTAAATTAAATGTTTCGTTATCTTTGGGACATACTGTGTATTAATAATTAAGATTATATAAATAAAAATGGGCACAAAAAACTGGACTTAATATTAAAAATTTGTATCTGCTTCGGTAATGAAGTAAAATACTTATTTTTATTTTATTTTTTGTTATTATATCGTGTTTTTTCATTTTTAAATAGTTTAATATTAAAACAGTATTTTGCTTTTCAAATAAATGAAACATCATTTTATAGAAACAATCACGTTATAGTAAAAGGAATAAAATAACTTTCATTTGATAAATTTAAATTAATTTTTCCAGCTTCTTTCACTATAATTCGGTTTCAAAGAACAATTTAAGTTATTGCAGCGCTCGCATAATGTTCACAAGTATAAGTCATGCTTTAGGATTCAGTATAGTACGTTGCAGCTTCCGTATACAATGCTAATTTTATGAAAAGACCTATCTTTTTCATATAATTAAATTATGTCTAAGAAAGAACCAAAATACTGTACTGAACTGTAAATAGACCAAATAATTATATAATAAATATTGTAATACAATACGTTTCAAGGAATAAAAATTATTAAGAGCTAATCATTCAGAAGCACGTTATGTTTACCAAGAAACGAAACAAAATACCTTTCTGTTTTTTTGAGATGTATTGAAAATGTATACGGTGAAAACAATCTTAATGTTTTTTTTATATATATCTTAAGCCATGAATCTGTATACATCAAACTGAAAATGTGACTAGCCGATTATTCAATATAGGTAATATTTTTAATTTCATAAAAATAGTTATGCTTTCTATACTCGAAAAGAGTTTTATAAATAAATTAAATAATTATATACCCATTTTTCATTCAAATTCTAATACTAAACTAATTAGTTAGATTAAATTTTAGTATCGTTTTGTAGACTGTTTATTTTCAGATTTTGACAGACAATTACACCAATTATCACCCTTCCTCAGTAATAAAAGCAAAGCTATTCAATTTACTATGGAAAAAGAGGTATATTGCCAAATTAATACCATTAAAATGGCTTCTCTTAATTGTAATATCCACAGAATATTAAACATTTCTTTAACTAAAGAAAATTTTAATTTAGAGTTTAATACTATTAAACAAATAACTGCTAATAACGGATACAACTTGAATATCATCGATAAATTAATCTCCAAGAAAAACAAAAAATATTTTTTAACAAAATTTACAGAGATCATTCAAAAATTTTAGATTGTAAATAGTATTGTAAACTGAGTTACGTCAATAAAATTAGTATAAACGTAGGTTACCAATTAAAGAAATCTAAAATTTATGCAGCTTTCTATAATAATTACATTATGAAAATTTTTTTAGTCAATAGTAAATTAGCCTGTAAAGATAAACTAGATAATAGTGGTATTTATAAATTGAATTGTAATAATTGTGATGCTATTTATATTGGACAGAGAGGCAGATCATTTAAGATTAGATTTAATGAACATATGATATATTTTAAATTCAATCAAACAGATTCTAGCTGGACATCCAAATGAAACAAAGCACACTTGTAACATTGATAGTTTGGAAATTTTACATGTCATTAACAATGGTTTCAAAATGAAGTTTTTAATAATAATGTATTTATTTAATAGCTTGACTAATACATAACATTATAAGCATTTGAGATTTAGAAAGCCATTCAAAACGGTGTAAATCAGATAGATTTGTTTCATTCACATAGATTTAAGATTTTATTTAATAAATTTTCCCGTTTTCCCGTTACTGTGTGTTAGTATTTAAGCAGAAACATCTTTTTATATTTTTCGTCGACGTTGCTTTTGATGATGGCCGCCAATAGCCGAAATTGATAAACAAATTCGTTTTATTTTTTGTTTAATAAATTTGTGAAATTATATCAAGTGTTTGATTATTTTACATATATTTAAATAATTAAATTTATATTATGAATTAGCAGTGAATTTCAATATTTATGTTTGATAGTTACGTAGTGATCTACTACATAAATCTAGTTACATAGTTGTACTTCAATTTTTGTAGACTTGACTACCAGTGTATGTTATTGATTAGTTCAATTATTTTTTATATTTTTACAAATGACATGTCATAGTTTTACAATAAATATTATTTAACAGTGAGAGTTTTATATAATATCATAATAAAATAATGATAAAGTATATTTTTACAGTTATGTGACATATGTAACGTATACAATTTTATTCAACATACAAGTTTCAGATTATATTTTACATATATATTTTGAATCTAGAAGAATGCTGCCTAAACATGCATAGAAAGCAGATTTGTGACGTCAGTAACTGAATTGATTATAATTCACCACATAAATTTATTGTACTGTACTCTATGGTCATATAGCTTTTACGCCGAAAATGCCTGAATTCCTGTGATCGCTCTACCCAGGATTAGAGCATGAATATCATGGGTACCTAAAACAAATAAAGTTTGTTTATAATAAGTTTAAAAATAAAGTAGTAACGTCATTTTATCATTCACAAATTAATTGTTAAAATGTCGCAGTCATTAATTGTAAATTAGACGTAACTACATATATTTTTTAGAAATTT
This sequence comes from Pterostichus madidus, assembly GCA_911728475.2. NCBI lineage: Eukaryota > Metazoa > Arthropoda > Insecta > Coleoptera > Carabidae > Pterostichus > Pterostichus madidus. The sequence goes on from OU452311.1 coordinate 11,319,496, forward strand.
CATTACAAATGATATTGACTCATATTACATCAATATATTAACAGATTTTAATTGTTATTCTAAATTTCTTAACATTGAAAAGAAAGATGTATCACTATCAGTAGTTGTCAAGTTACGTTATATTACCAATTAGAATTTAAAAAATATTTTAACCATAAACTGGGTAAACTATGTAAAAGATATTTAATACTATTAGATTACATCATTTTTTTCTAAAACATGTTAACACTACTTTTGATTAACTAACTATTGACTATAACGCCGTTGCTAGTCCGTTTTGAAAAACATTGTACCTCTCTGTTGCGTTGTAAAATTTCACTGTTGCACCTACTTATTTTTGAAAAAAAGTGAGAATATTTGTGATATGCTTCCAAGTTAAAATATAAGTAAATGTTAACATTTTTATGAAACATCTTGTAATCTAGTAATCATATTTTGTATAAAACGTACCTTCATATGTGTTAACTGTTTCTAAATTAACAAGATGTCTAATTATGTGGTACTCATCGGAAATGCCGTTTCCTCCCAGCATGTCTCTGGCATTTCTCGCTATGTCCAGAGCTTTACCTGCGTTGTTTCTTTTCAGCATAGAAATCATTTCTGGAGCAAGCCTGCTCATTAATATTAATTAGAAAGTTTTCTCCTAAATATTCATAGATGTGCCTTGTATTAAATATATTGTTATATGAGGTTCGATTAAAATATTTGAGGAATACGTTTATTAAAAAAAATCTAATATCTACTGTCCCACTTGACTTGAGATAGCCCTTTTTTGATTTAGTTTCGTGATTCCAGGAGTTCTATATTGTTTGATATGAGATATATTCAATATCATCAAATATTTAATTTCAACTGTTCAACTTCGAAACTAAAAATAAGTTTCAGGGATCTCCAAATAATCAGATATGCTAAATAAGGAGAATGGAAAACTGAATCACGTTATGTTCTGTTCTGAAATGTTGCACATCCGACTTTAGTATTAGATAAGATTCAGACAGAATCGTGAAAGCTTTCGAGATTCAAGAGCGTGACTAGGAAAGACGTCTAGAACTATTTCAGGTAGTGATAATCAGTGTAGGATTTATGGAGAAACAATAGGGGCACTTGCACCGTATAAATTAAAATAAAAAAATTCAGTTGATTCTGTTTGATGAACATAGTTAGGAATAATCAATCAGCAAATAATATTTTTGTATGCTTTGATATCATCTCGTTATTTATAAGAGCCTTTATTCAAGATTACTTGAAATAACTGGAACGTTATTTTTCAAACGACATTAAATTGTTTCATCACTTTGACATTTTCATTATTCCTTTTTAATCATGAATATTACAAGAACATAGATTGTATAGCTATAGGTCTGTTATTTTACCGTTAACTACAAATTATTACAAGGAATATTTTGAAGAAAAAGCACTGAAAATTTCTGCACTAAAACCGTATCTGACCTCATGGACAAGATTACGTGAATTAATAAATAATAAAAGAAAACTTACATATGTTTATCTTTGAGTCTGCCTAGAGTCAAGCAAGCATGCAATCCTAGCGCAATCTCTGTCATCATATCAGCCATTTTCTTCTGCATGAGTTGATTAGCCGCAAGAGGGCGCTTGAACTGCACTCGGTCTAGGGTGTACTGGCGCGCGATGCTTAAGCAGGATTCTGCGGCGCCAAGCGCGCCCCAAGCGATTCCATAGCGCGCATTATTGAGGCAGCCGAAGGGGCCAGATAGCCCCGCGACGTTCGGAAGAAGGTTTGCCTCAGGAATCTCCGCGCCGTCCATCAGGATCATCCCTGTGACTGAAGCACGCAGGGAGAACTTTCCCTCTATCTTCGGTGTGTCTAAACCCTTTATAATATCTTTGCGTTCGAGAATAAAGCCACGAAGTTTGCCGTCATCGCATTTTGCCCAAACGATGAGAATGTCAGCAATTGGTGAATTTGTTATCCTAGTTATAAAAATATTTATTTACAGGAAATTAAAGTATGACTACAAAAATAAGTAATCATACAAGTGAGTTCGTTCACTATTTATTATAATTCTACATATTATAAAATATTTACGATTTTGTTCATGCATCACTAATAAATTTTAAAATATGGATAGTTCCTTCATTTATCTGACTCGACTAGCAATTTTATTATGAAGAATATTTATTTGCTACTCTGCACAACAATAACTGAATTACCAATTTCAGTATAAAATACAGGAAGTCTATAGATTATAATGGACTTCGAGCCGGACACAGTTGTAAATTTTGGATACAAATTGAAATCAGCTGTATGCAGGATGTGTGGAATCGCGTCGTTATGTGGATTTGAACACTTTACTCTATATTAAAATTATTCCCATGAGTCCCTCTCCACTAACATTCTTCGGGGCCGTGGTTTATCGGGTGGAACCATATTGCACGTGCAAAATATGTTACTTACCAAGATCTGCTAGGGCAGCGTGCCACACTCAGTAATTCATAAAAAGGAGTAATGATATAGTTCTTTTTGCAGTGGTTAAAAAGATTTTACTTTTGCTTTAAACGCAAGAAATATTTAAAAATTAGTTTAACCTGAGAACATCCCGCATGCCAAAGTTTTACAGTCAATTTGAAATAATTTGAGATGTACAATGCAAGTAGAATATAAATACTTATATAGTTCGATTATATATATATATATATATATATATATATATATATATATATATATATATATATATATATAAATAAGTAACAATATTTAACAATAATTACCAAAATATAAAGAGTAAAATGTAGCAAAATCAAAATATAAAATAATTATCAAAATATGAAAATTTAAATGTTTTAAAATGTCATAAAAACAAATACGAATTATCAGAATGGTGTCAAAATAAAACTTAAAAACAATCCAGTAAAAAGTTACTAGATTACACATTAGTAAAATGTTTAATAAATTTGCTGGCAGATTTTAATTTATTGTAAACGTCTGTCTGATAATTAATACTAGTTTGACGATTTGTATTTATGTGCAGCGACTTATGAATCAACCTACGATCCTTCTTCTTAATACTGTCAACAATTACAGTCTCTGCAAAATTGACAATATGCCTAGTTTCCTTGTAACGACGAGTGAGGGCATTATAATCAGGATTTACCAGCTTATAGTGGCAGCGGTGCTAGTAAAGCCGTTTATGAACTGGTTGAGATGTTTCACTAATATATGTCAAATACAATTACAAGCTCTACTTTTCACTTTGTAAATCAAATCTTTATAACTACACTTATCAAATTTATATTGAAACTATATTTCAAATTATTAAATTACACGAACTGTTAATTTTGTATGTGCTATTTGTTATTTTTAGACATATAATTATATTATGCCCTAAATATTAAAATTAAGCAAACTTAAACAAAGCCCGCAAATATAAATATGTTTGTCAATATTACCATGTGCTTAGCATTTGATACAGAAGTCATTGTGACTACTTCTAGTCACGACCAATGGACGTAGTGTCTTGGAAATTACTTGATATATTGCATTTTTAACTCTTCTTTGCCAATTGTCAGACTTCTGACGATGGTGTAAAAACCGAAATGCGCATCAAGTATTAAATATAAATATTTTCTTTGAAACAACCAAGTGTTTTTATTTACTATTTTTTTATCAAACATGTTTCAACAAGTGCCAACAGCTTACTCAATTAATTATATATATATATGTATACAATTTTATTTATTTTGTCGATGAAACCACAGATGTATGCAGGTGATATACGAGGTGTGGCTATTAAATAACGACACTAATGCTGTTTTAACTTTTTATTTTGATTCCATACCTATTTACTTATTATCATTGTCAATATACACCCCGCCTCTATCCCTACAATGCTCCATGCGAATCTACGATTGTTTGAAACAGTGCTGGAAGTCTTCTTCTGTCAGCTCCTTCAGAATGCGTTCCGATTTCTTTTTCAAAGCTCAAATCTTGTTGCTATTAAGGCAAATTTCACCTTAGGAAACAGACAGAAGTCGCAGGGTGCAGGATCTGGCGAATAAGGCGGATGGTCCAACACTGGGATGCTGTACTTGGCTAGAAATCTCTTGACAGATATTGCGGAATGAGCCAGAGCATTGTTTTGATGGAGAAACCATTACTTGTCCTTCCACAATTCGGGTACTTTTTTCAATAAATTATAAGTTTCAGTAGCACTTTTGCCAAGTTGCATGTGAAATGTAACAAAACGGACAATTCAGTTTTGTTTATAAATTATGATATTTCACTATCAACTCAGCTTCGAGAGATACAGATTAATTAAGTATCTTTCAAAAGTTGACTTGACAGAGTTTATTTTGTAAATAAAATTTATTAGTGCATATGTTATAATAACTTCAGTATTCCGTAGATTATTATTTATTAACTTTGTAGCTTTTCTGAATTGTCGCGTCTGGTTATACGGGATGTGATGACATATCTGGGTAATTATTAGCTATGTATTGGTCTGAGAAAGAGTTAACCTTTGTAACTCACCCCGTCTAGGTATTTTATGTAAACACATGCATGAGAACGCTTATCTGAACCAACGCAACGATACCAGCCCCTTACCCTTTGCCAGAACATCCCATGGAAACAACAATAATTAGTTAGTGGTAGATTGGTTTGGCTCTCGTCGCCCGTGAAAAATGTAGTCTTGCCGTGTATTTTGTAACTTAACTAAGATTACTTTTATTCATGCGTTGTTGTTCTCATTCTCGGCTAATTTGTTTAAATTCTTTTGTTTAATTTATAACTTGTGTAAATATTCGTATTTCATTTTATGTTTTAAATATATTTTATTTTTACAAGAAGTTTGTCTTATTTTGTTTTATTTATTTTGAATTAGATCGCGACTCTATCTAATTACAGACATTTCACAACAATTCGTTGATCTAATGTAGCACTTAACATTTTTTCGGAAACAAAAAAAATTACTCTAATTAGAACGAATGCTACAGCTATACCGATTTGTTTAAAGAAGCGAGAGGTACTGCATTCGAAAGAGAAAGCTTCACGCTAAAAAGCTGGTGTTTGGCGCATGCGTACTTCATCTATAGCAGTGTCAGTCTCGTTATTTAATAGCCACACCTCGTTTAGCAAACTTTTTAATTGGTGGTTTTTTTAAAAGTCTCCAAGTAAACCTTATTTAATTGCCGCAAAACAATGTAACAATCAGTAGATTTATACAAGAAAATTTAATCAATATATTTTTGCCCAATTCTATAATAAAATTGTATGATTAGTGATACTGCATCATACATGGTTAAGGCTGGAGTACATTTAAAGGATTTTTACCACAATTTAATACATTGCACTCGTGTCGCTCATGAAATAAACAGAGTCGAGGCAGAAGTATGAAATCAGTTTCCACTTGTTAATTATTTAATTAATGCCGTGATGAAAGATTTTATCAAAGCTCCGTTAAAAGTCCAAATATACCTACAGATGTAGCATTGCCCCCTATACCTGTATTTACACGGTGGGGGACATGGCTCGACGGAGGTTTATTTTTTTATTAATATTAAATATTATTAAAAAGGTAAAACTGATTTTAATTACCCCAAGGCTAAGTCAAAACCTAAGTTTTATAAATAACAATTACCGATTTATTTCTGAAACATTATTAAAACTAAAAAAACCAGAAGCATCTTTAGCAGAATAAGTAAAATCATATGATCATAGGTAGAGCCATTCAATAACATAATGTTTTATTTTGACAAAATTTTCAAAACTTGTATTTTTAAAAAAAGGAATCAAATAAATGATCCATGAGTATTGGATAAAATGGCTTTATTGAAGTAGTTAAATTATTAATTAAATAATAATGAACATAGACTAGTGTTCGAAACGTCGTCATTATTATTTAATTAATAATTTAACTACTTCAATAAAGCCATTTTATCCAATACTCCTGGATCATTTATTTGATTCCTTTTTTAAACAATATTTTCGGCTTAATAACTTCAAAAATTAAAACTTGTATTTGTTTTTTGTGAATTGTAATTATTGTATATTCTAATTATTGTTTATTGTGTTATTATAATATTGTTACTTATTTAATTTTATTTATAGTGCTGATGACGAACATTCGAAACGTCCCTAAATAAAACGATGACTTATGTTTTTTTTTGGGATCCTAAAGCCATTTTATTTTTATTAATTTTATGATTTGGATTCTAAATTTTAATTTCATGTATATTTCATTTCATTTTATCAGTTTATTAAATTCTTTTATAAGTGTTCATAAATTTGGCAATAGACGTTCAACTAAAACCTCAATTTTTATTAATACCTTACATAAATGAACTAAGTAACATCATCAGATTGGAATGCCATTTTTAGATAAATCGCACTATAGCTATAACATAGCTAAACCTTAACAATAGTTTTAGATTATAACATTTAGATATTTTTACGCGAAAGCCACTAATGATCAGTAATAACTCATTAAAAGAAGCAGTAGCTGAGAATGATCATATTTATCAAATAATGCAAAAAATATGAAAAATGATTATGATTATGTTAATAAATATATGTTCAGAACAAACTAAAACTAACCAAGTTTTGCTTCCTGACAATGTGTACGTCTTGGCCTTGGAATTGTATTTTGCTCTAGTTTCCATTCCTGCTGGATCACTACCATGATTTGGTTCAGTTAAACCAAAGCATCCAATTAACTCTCCCTTTGCTAAATTATGAATAATAAAATTAAGTTATTATTATTTTTTATTTTGCTGTTCTATATAATGAAGTGATAATAATTGGTAACATAATGATGAAATTCTGAACAATTAAGATTTATTTTTATAACTATTTTAGACGTTTGTTTATAATTAAACTATTAGATAATAATATCTAATGTTTATATTATATCTTCATATGTATTAATTGTTGTATACACTACTTAAATTTTGATACAGCATTTATAACTAAATAAACAACATATATTTTTTTATTAATTCGAAACTTTCACTTATTTAAATTGCTAATCTAATGCAACTTTCTATTCTTCTATTAGATCAAAAATGTTAATGTTACTACAATAATTTAAGTAATTTTAAATTTAGTTTGTTGAAATTAAATAATAATTATGGTTATGAAAATATCTCACTGTTATTTTTAAAACTTCTAAGAAATATTCGCAAATACTTCCAGTTTTGCATGCCTATAGTCGTCAACAACACACAATCATAACGATAATAGTTATTATTTAAGTCGAATTTTTAGTATATTTATTGTTCAATTGGTTTTTGCGAAACCTAAATCTAGTTAAAATTAAATATTTAGACAGTGTTAAACTCATGAAATAGACTGTTCTATCCTTTGTTAATTATTATTCATTCCGCAGACTATAATAAAATTGTAAAAAAATATATAATAAATTCGGAATTCTAATCCGAGACTCTTTTCTGATTAGCGTCATTTGAATTTAATTTAAAAATACTGATACAGTGATTTAATTTAATTTAAACTTTAAACATGTAGCTATTCAGAATGTTCTTATTCATTTATGATTTTGTATTACGAAATGTTCATATTTTACATAAAAATTCAAGATGTAGAATAGGTATACCACGCACGATGACTTAACATTAACATTTTGAATGACATGAAACAATGGTTTATGTATAATTTATGACATACATGCATATTTATTATTATTTTTAAATATGCACATCTTAAAGAGACTCGTAGACTTATCAAAACAATAGATATTAGAAGTCAGAGAGCAACTAAAATAAACTAGATATAATATTTTGATCTTCCATTAGGTAGGTTAACTAGATCATTCATAAAATTTTATTAATTTTTGTATTAATTATTATTATTTTATAAAAATCATTAATTAAAAAAAAATTATTAAATCATTTGAATCAACGGTTTATTGCATGCTGGGTAGTTGAGTATAAATGACCAGATTAGTTTTATGAACAGATAGTCTTATATTTCCATTCGGTCAAGGCTTCAAGGATTTTTATAACATTGTAAACAATGACTATAATGGCACAGTTTTCATTATTTTATTTAGATATATGAAACTGGAACGTTATTATTCTATGTATGTAATTATTTAAATAAATAAGTTGTTTTGAAATAGAATATTGAATATATAAAATTTAAATATAATGCACAATCCATATTTACAAATTTAAATCATAATTACATTTAAACAATATGTAATCGGATGGCCTAAAAAGAAGCATCTCCATAAATGGATGCAGCGATTCTTCGAGTTTTGTGTCGACTAAAATAAATTTTTAAATATGTGCTGATCTTAGATAATTCTATTGGAATTATAATAATAATAATAATAATTTATTGAGTTTACAATAGAAATACAGAATTGTATATAACGTTTGTATTACATAGTTTGACATAACATATTCAGTCTTCAGTATATCTATCGCTACCCAATGAAAACATAAAGGATTGCAAAAGCGCGTAAGCACTTGTCCGCATCCTAGCTACCTATCCTATAATTTAAAATTACCTCAATTTACTTTAGCTGATAGTTGTGGCTCAAACAAGCTTTATTTTTTACTTTTTTCCTTTTTCTACTTTATAAACTAATAACTATAACTATAAAAGGATTACTTTCAATCTTCTTAAGCCTGGTTAAATATTCTAGCAAGTTCATTTCTTGGTAGGTTCTTCACAGCCGACTGTATCACTTTCTTGCGCGATTTAGAATCAATTTCTAAAATTAATTCCCGACGTTCTGGTTCAAGCTGATTCATCACCTTATTATAATACTTTATTAATATTTAAGATGGATCCAAAACAATTGTTAAAATAAGATAACTGAAAAGGCTTCAGGAATCCAATATTAATTAAAGAAAAAATATTTTGACGTTTCGAGCTAAAAATTAGCTCCTCATCAGCACCTTAAAATGCAATACAATATTAATAATAATATAAAACTAATAAATACTACAAAATGTCAAACAAACCTTAATGAACATAAAGTATAACATATAAAATATAAGTCAAAATATCAAAATAGATACATATGAATAACAAAAATAAAAAAACCTGAAAAACAAAAAATAAAAAATAAAGAAAATTTAATTTCTAAATTCCCTAAAAAAATATAAGCATATTTTAAATGTCTATAAGCAACAGTTTTATAATACTCGTCACCATCAGGAGACTGGACATATTTTCGATTTCTCTGAAGACTATATATATATATATATATATATAATTAAGTTATTATTATTTTATATATATATATATGTATATATATATATATATATATATATATATATATATATATATATATATATATATAATTAAGTTATTATTATTTTATATATATATATATGTATATATATATATATATATATATATATATATATATATATATATATATATATATATATATATATATACATATATATATATATATATATATATATATATATATATATATATATATATATATATATATATATATATATATACAGGATGGTCCATTTAAAGTGTTATCAGGAAATATCTCGGAAACTATAAATTTTACGCAAAAATGACCTAGACGAAAAACAATCGTACAAAAGGGGGCCATAATAACGAAATATTGGTTTTGTCCTAGATGGCGCTGTTGTCGCTAAATTATGGTCAACTCAATTTTTTAAAATGAAAACAACGATGCGGCACCTCTTAACATTATTATTAAGAGCTCAAACTTTCACAGGATTTTTTTTTTTATCATGTCCAACATCATTTTCGATATAATAAAGAAAAAAAATATTATCGATTTTTTTTGAAACAGTCTAATATATATATAGGGGGTTCTTAGGATCCACAGGCCGACACGATACCACTGTGCCACCTACTCCATATATATATGGAGTAAGTGACACAGTGGTATCGTGTCGGCCTGTGGATCCCAAGAACCCTGCCCCCTTAACTAGTATCTTTGTGGGCCGTGATTTGACGGCTGGTAACCGCACTTCACGCGCAAAAATATATCACTTACCGAGATCTGCTTCGGCAGAGTGCTACGCCCAGTAATGGGTAGAAGGCATGATGATATATTTATTTATATTTACGTTTTAATTTATAATATTTTATATATGTTATACTTTACGTTTATTAAGGTTTGTTTGACATTTTGTATTATTTATTAGTTTTATATCATTATTATTGTATTGTACTGTAAAGTGCTGATGATGAGCTAATTTTTAGCTCAAAACGTCTAAATATATATTTTTTAAATTAACATTGGATTCCTGAAGCCTTTTCATTTATTTTATTTTAAGAATTATATGATCAGAGGTATTTACCTTAGAAAATTATACTAGAATTATATGATCTTGATCTATAATATTTACTTACTGAGCGCATAATAGAATAAGGTATCATATATTCTGTCGAAGCTGAAATATGCCGATAATTTATTATCCGAAATATCAATCTAACATATCATTAACCAGTTATTTGGGCCTTAGTGACGCAAACGGCGTTCAGTTGTAAATATGATATTGTATTAGGATTGTATTCAGTTCGTTTTGATATATGCGTGGTGAATTTTTTAACATATTTCAATGTTTGTAATTCTAAAGTATTAGTATATAGATATTTTGGTTCGTAGATTTTGATATTAATATTAATCTGGTTACATGAAAAAGTGTGAAGGAAAAATGCTTTAATTTGATATGGCTATAAACGCAGATTTCGAATACGTCCCTGTTTTAGACTACCTGATGATTATCTATGGGTTAGTAATGATGTTTTGTGAGGTCGTAAATTATCAGCTTATTTCAGCCAACTATCATATTAATAAACATTTAAAGAAACAATGCATTTAAGGGCAGTAATATATAAGATATATATTTTTCAGAATGTTTTAATAGTGTAAGACAAAAAAAAAACGGTCTATACTGTTCAATAAACGATTTTTACGAATTAAAAAAATTGAATTTTATTTGAAATTGTATCGATAAAAGAATTTATTTATTTTCAAACTAAAAACTTAAGAACTCATTTATATTTGATTGGGCACAAATAGAAAAAATATAAAAATCTCGATAGCCATTTTTTGAAGTACATGGAGTCTTTTATTAGTGCTATATATAATGTATTTGAAATATGCCAGCAAAGTGGGCTTACAATTTTTCAGCATGATCTTATAAGGAAAACTAAATACAAATAAATATATATATATATATATATATATATATATATATATATATATATATATATATATATATATATATATATATATATATATATATATATATATATTTCTCATTGTACGGTCCTATAGGTATGTGAATATCGATCAACATTATTATTATTGTTTATGGGGTAATGGCTCAGTGGTATCAAGTCGGCCTGTGGATCCTAAGAACTCTGATTCGATCCCCACAGCCGACAAAATATTTTCACCAATTTAAAATTATCCCTGTGGCTCCCTCACCACTAACATCTTTAGGGGCAGTGATTTGACGACTGGTAACCGCACTTCACGCGCATAAATATATCACTTACCGAGAACTGCTTCGGCAGAGTACCATACCCAGTAATGGGTAAAAGGCGTGATGATATATTTATTTATTTATTTATTTAACATTTTGATATATTGACATCGTCAAATATATAATATCGATCGCCCACCTCTATTAGCCACAAATGTCAAACTTCAAACTGATAAATTTTACTACTCGTGTTCGAGTACTATATACTTAGTATCTCTGGGTTTTATGTTCATAATTTTTTTTATATCGAATATGGAGTTTTCTCCCTACAAAATGTAAATGATTAAAAATATAATGTTATAATGCACGATTAAAACTACAAATTTTTGAAATGACAACTATTCAGAAATCTCGATTTTTGAACACTCGGTATAGGTAACCGCACTTCACGCGCAAAATATATCACTTACCAAGATTTGTTACGGCAGAATGCAACACCCAGTAATGGGTAGAAAGCGTGATGATATACTTATTTATTTATTTTTGAAATCAGTGACAGGAAAAACACACTGAATGGCATATAAGTATATTAGTAAATAGTTTAATTATTTTTCGTAATGAAATAATCGATATCCTTACACATTTTTAATTATTTACTATGAAAGTTATTTAAACTTTATTTATATATTTTTCAAAATGATTAAAACAATTATTTATGTGATTACAATTATACATGAGCCCCACTGTTTTAGGTCCACATTTAGTTTAACTTCACTAAATTAAAAAGAAAATCATTACGATTTAATTTAATGGATAGTAATTAAGATTTTTTTAAACTGTACATTGTTTTGAATTTAGATAAAGTTTCATAAAAAAAATATTAGTGAAGGATCCCATTCAAGAACAGATTATCTTATCTTTAAAATGCAAAAATAATTTTTTTTCAATCCACAAATTAAAAAAAATCAAAAATAGAATTTAGTCATTTTGATCCGACATATATTAAAAAAATAAAACATTACCCATTGCTGGAAGAAGGCGTTGCTTTTGTTCATTAGAGCCATACATGTAAATGGCCCCCATTGCTAGGGACGATTGTACACTTAATGCAGACCTGTACCCACTGTCAATCTTCTCGACCTCCCTGGTCAGGAGTCCATATGCAACACTTGAGACGCCAGCACATCCGTAGCCCTTCATTGTGCACCCCAGGGCCCCAAGTTGGCCAAATTCTTTCATAATTTCGATATCGAATACTGCAGACAAAAATATGCTAAATATTATGATTAATACAAAATTTTGTAATTGAAAATAATGATTATGTTTAGTTACAAATTATTAAATTAATTTCAGAAAAGACAAAAAACCTTTTCCGGTAATTAACATTGTAGAAACATTGTAATTTATTAAATTGCAATATATGTGGTAATATTGCAGGTTGTCACACGTAAATCAATTATAAATAAAATGTAAAACTAGTGACAATGTAGTGTTTAAAGTTAAGTGTCATTATTAATTGCTAAGCTATTATTGTTAAAATTATGTATGTTTCGTTTAGTGTTCGATAAGTTACAGTCATTGGTTTAGAAAATATGAAGTATTGTGAAAATGATATGTTTGGGGTTGTGTTTATGTTTCTAAATCAATCAATTATAGTCAGTATGCCTCGGTCCGTCTGAGTGACGCCAAATATAAGAATAGGTTGGAATAGGTGAGGGATGAAGAGACGTGTATGACTTTGTAAATAGTGTCGCAATCTATAATATAAAACAATCTATCCCACTTCTGATAATTGTTGAATATATACAATGTAAACTTTTTTCCGGATTAACGCTGCTCCTTCTGCACTTCTTATTCATATATTCGGTAGGATAAATAATAGACGAAGTACAGGGAATATATACATCAACTTTATTTAATAAATATTTACAATAATAACATTCGACCTCTCTCGTTTATCGCCGGATACATACTATCGTCACCATGTGTCCTTAACCATTCACACACGTCTCTTCATCCCTCACCGATTCTAACATGTTCTCACATCTGGCGTCACTCAGACAGATCCAAACATACTTGACTATAATTTATTCGACAAACACAACCCCAAACATTCCATTCTCACAATACTAAATATTTCACAAACCAATAACTATAAATTAACTTACACTAAACAAAACACATAATTTAAACAAAAATAGCCTAACTTAGAAATATTGCTACAATTTTTTATAAGATAGTGTGTATCCGGTGATAGATGAGAAAGGTTGAAAGTAATTATTGTAAATGTATATATTCCCTGTAATTATCCTGACAAATACCTGAATAGAGAAGTGCAGGAAGAGCTGCATTAATCCAGAAAAAGTTACATCATATATATGACAACAATTATCAGAAGTGTGTTATATATTGTTGCGGCATATGTTTTTAAAATCGAAATGCGGATATGATTTAAAATATACAGTATTTATTATTATAAAATCTTGTGAACATATAAAAAATAAATGGTACGTATTTTCGTTAACTGTCCTACATAAAAATTGTAATAAAGCAGATATGTTATACAAACAAATAAAACAATATTTGTGTCGCGGCGACGAATAACTGCACTTCACACGTAAAAGTATATCACTCACGAAAATCTGCTACAACTGAGTTCCCTGGGGTGTGACGCAAGCACTGTATTTTATAATTGATTAATTTTAAACTTTTTAATTTATTTTTACAATATAGTTCTAATATTTTTAGTTATAATTATTTATTTATAACTTTAGTCACTGAATACTTAGTATATTTTGTATTCAGTGCTTTAGTATATCACAGCTTAAAGCAAATAGAAATACACAAGTATATTTGCTGTTGTCTACCCCGCCGCTTATCAAATACATACGCTGGCATACAAACTATTACGATATTTTAACAAAATACGTGCAGGCAAGCAGAACTTCGAGTGCATTCACCGCCCATACCTACATATGTAAACATATATAAGCCACTTCTGATAATTGTTGTCATATATATGATGTAAACTTTTTCCGGATTAATGCTGCTTTTCTTATATTTCCCTATTCAAGTATTTGTCAGGATAATAATAGACGAAGTACAGGGAATATGTACATAAGCTTTATTTAAACATTTACAATAATTACTTTCAACCTTTCTCCTCTATCGTCGGATACACACTATCTTCAAAACTATCAACAAAGTCACATGCGCCCTTAATCATTCCCAAACGTCTCTTCATCCCTCACCGGCAGCACCTCCAACATGTTCTCACCTTTAGCATCATTCAGACGGACCCAGGCAAACTTGACTATAATTTATTAGTTTAAAAGTACAAACACAACCCCAAACAAATCATTCTCACAATACTTAATATTTTCAAAACTAATGACTATAAATTAGCTGACACTGAACGAAACATGCATAATTTTAGCAATAATAGCCTGAATTAATTTTTTTTATATAAATATTATCACACATATACCGAACATTGCGAAACATGTATATTGGCAATATTTCGCCCTATACGATACGTTGAGATGAAAGCAGTATTTATCGTATAAAATTTACATGAAGAAAATTTTGTAGTAAATATTAAGATAGGAATGGATAGGAATAACATTTATTTATATAGTATATTTCTGCATAAAATTTGTTTTAATTAAATTTTGAAAATTGGAGATTCAACGAATAGTAAATCTGTAGAATATCGAGTACCAAATATAAGGCAGGACCATTTGCAGAGTAACCGAATATTCAGCATATTTTTTTCTGATGATACCGCTGTTAGTACCCATGAAAAAAAAAAACTTAATTTCAAGAGTCTTTACAAATTAAACGTTTATCGTGATGCGACAACCATTATTAATCGCAGGTAGGTAGCAAATGAAAATCTATTCTCGAATAATTTGACAACAGTTTCCAGACTTTATCTTTCTGCTCCAGAAAGCAGAATTTATTTAAATTGCCTTTTCTCAGAAGCAAGTAACGTATACGAGTAAAAGAGGAATAGACTACTTTCATCGAATGTGGAAAATTTTATTATATTTTGTCGCTGTTATATTTTAATTACGATGATTAGTTAATCATTCATAATTAAAATTATTAATTGACAATTATTTTCTTTTTATTTGAAAAACTATTTGTAATGTATATTATTTATTATTGAATAAATAATAAAATAAAATACCCAAGTATGTTACTAATAATATGTTGTTTTAATTTTTTAAATTACTAATTAAATAATTAAATTAGATATCGCAGTTCGAATGTTAGCTGTTACGTCATACTATTCGATATTCGGCCGAATAATAAACTAATACCTAAACTCAAAACACAATTACATTGTAAAGAGTTACGGCAAGAGTTCCACAACAGTGTTTTAATTAAAATTCAAAACATTTCCCAAACAAAAATGAGTGATATCATTTGTAAGCAAGAAATAAATTCTGATAAATCAAAATGTGACGAACATAGTAAATTAAAATAAAATCAGACAAAATACAAAATTTTTGTTTCAGTAATATCTATCCTATCAAACCGTAACCATCTCAAATGGCTTTGGTTGACAAGGTATCAAACGTGCACAACTTGAAATTAATTAGTTTTGTTAAATACAGGAATAAAGGGTACGATACAATAAAAAGCCAAAACAAATTTTAATAATACAAAATTGGCGTGTCCATTTACAATTAACAAATCTTTTTTTCATATTTCGAACACAATCAGTCCACTAATTTTAGGTTAGATAACAGGACTCGGTGTCGCTATTACATACATTTTATTCTTAATGTTCTATAAAAAATGGACCCGCGAATTTTGTATTATTAAAATTTGTTTGGTTAATAGTAGGATTTCATAATTCTATTGAAAAGTATAAAATATAAGAATAAGAAACTGAAAATTAACCTTCATTCAATACGATTATATTTTGTTTAGAACTTTAAATTTTAGTAACTGTAACCAGCTATTAATATGCTTATTTAATCTCTCATCTGCCTTTCAGTATTTCTTCATTGATTTTCACTTCTACTGTAATTTTGATAAAATGTCTTCGAGTAAATTTGGAAAGTACATAAAAGAGATAATTGCATGCATAACAACAAACATTATATGTTTACCTTCATTCCTATTAGCTTGTATGACTCTAGGTAGCAATTTTTCATCGCAATAAGTTTTAAAAGAATCTCTGATAACGATTTCATCTTCATTCAGTTGAGATTCTAAATTTAGTGGATCCTTCCAGTTGAATAGTACTGAAAATTAAATAAATAAATATATCATCACGTGTTTTACCCATTACTGGGTGTGGCATTCTGCCGAAGCAGATCTCGGTAAGTGATATATTTATGCGAGTGAAGTGCGGTACCAGCCGTCCAATCACGGCCCCCAAAGATGTTAGTGCTGGGGGAGGGGGGGGTCACAGGGATAATTTTAATTTGGTGAAAATGTTTATCGGCTGTGGGATCGAATCAGGATTCTCAGGATCCTCAGGCCGACTCGATATCACTGAGCCATTACCCAATAAATTTAAAATCGTTTATTTATCTGTTTATATATAGTAGTATAAACAGAGTGTATATAATTTAATAAAATGTGAGTATAACAGTTTTTACAATATTTACCAATAAAATTTTTGAATAAATATAAATTTAAAACAATGATAATTTTTTTTAATTGTGTATTTTATAAGAACTGTTATCATATCATTAATTCTGTAGATATAAAACTGTAGGATAATGATATAATAATAATATATAAGTAAATGCGTAAATAAAAAAAATAATACAAATATTTTATAAAAATTAATAGTCAGAACATTGCAGACTATTTTATAAGGTAGTTTTAGATTTATAAAGTCAGTATATATGACAGATGGCATATCATTATTATTCTGAAAATTTGTACAAAAACATCAAAGAAATATTAGTTCTATTAACAAAATTTCTGTAAAAATAGATAAGTTTTGAATAAACAAAATAGCAGGAAGTATCACGTACGTATTTATGAAAATTATGCTTCAAATAAGTATTTTTTATGTAATTTTAAAATTTTAGAATTAATAATGTTGTAAAGTTCACGTCTACATTTTCCTTACCTTTTTTATTCGAACTGCTGCTTGATGCGAAACCTATATATTATTATTAAGGAATAACTTCTATAATAAATACGTTTTCGCAATCATAAATATACATTTATTATTTACAGTACCAGTAGTTCCAAATTAATTATGGTGTGTGATAAGATTATCAGTGTCTTCATGGATATTTAAATGCAATTGTTTCAATTCAAACAAGTTTACACATATGGGAATTTGTATATAATAGGCTATGTATAGACGGAAATATATGCAGACTACAAAATAATTTATTACAATATTTTAAAGTCTAATTGAGTTTGAAGGTTGATAATATTGAGTGTACGTTAAGAGATAATGCATCTTTAAAATTTTAGTTAGATATTGCAACTAACATACAGTTAATAAAAAAATTGTACTATTGCTTCATAAATTATTCTTGTTTTAATAAATAATAAAAATAAATAAATTTTGTTATAAGTTAGTATTAGTGTTCTATAGTTAATAATGTTTATATTTCTTTCTGATTATTAATAGATAACTTTTATATTCTACTTTTTCGATGTAGGTATAGCAAAATATTCAAATAGTCATTATAGTGGCATCTATGGAAAGACAGAGAACTAATTTCAGTTGGTAAAGACGTGAGTAATCTGTACAGCAAAATATTTTGAATTTGACAGGTTAACCTTGGCTTTTATGCAAAAATTCCAATGTAATATTATTATTATTATAAATATTTTAAGTAACGTTTAAGTTTTAAATATATATATATATATATATATACATAGTAATTATTTTCAATTAATAACACAAAATTTGATATGATATAAAACAAACTATAATTTTAAATATTAAAAAAAAAAATACTTTTGTGTTCCCTTTGATAAATATTAAAGGATACGTTTTAATAAATTCAAATACTGCACACCAAATTTAACTTTTGACACTGCCATTTTATAAACCACATGCACTACTTGAGTAACTAATAAGAACTACTTAATATAGAATATGTTCTGTTATCTAGGAATTATCAGTACATTTATAAAAACTACTCTGAATATGTAATAACAGATTTATCATTTAATTCATAATTATATAATCTTTTTTCTAATAACTTATTTATTCTATAAAATTTAATGTTTATTAATATTTATTAAAATTAAATATTGTAGTAGGTATTTTACGATGTTTATCTTTATGCTATGAATGTATATGTTCTTATTTAGTTGTAATATTTATTTATTGCTTGATAATAGTAATAAATATCAAACTCTGGCAAACAGCTATTACATAGTCACATTTGTAAAATTATAATAGGATGCGGGCACTCAAGTCACAATGTGACGTGTTGTGACGTAAAAACAGCTTGTTAGATTGCGATGACTGCGCCACAGATTTTCTAAAGGAAATAATACACATATTGGTAGTGTTATCTAGTGGCTAGTATCTACAACATATAGTAGTTACCGACATTGGTTATATAGTAGTAACCTGTAAAACTACTCTTTATGTTAAAACCAATCGATAGATGTCTCTGGCTATAATTGTGCTTTCGGCTGCTGAATATTAGGACGATTGAATATTAGGTGGTTTGAATGATTATGTGGATGAATATTATGCATATTAGGTGGCATACATATTATGCGAATGAATATTATGCTACTGAATATGGGATTGCATGTACAATCATAATCCGCATACACTGCCTTTCATTTCATCATAAAATATATCTTCATACTAGTCATACATCAACTTGGTCATCGTCCTAAAATGGAGATCTTAGTGTTTCATCTATCTCTCACTAGATGTAGACTGGTTCACTACATCAAATTCTTCAAATATATCCCTATGCAGTCACATAAAATGCATGTGTGCTAAAATTCACACAACAATCTCCAACACCCTAAAACGCAGTTCCTGCTTTTGAAATACACAGTATTTTGCAACACTCTAAAGTGCAACATCATAATGTGCAAGCCGCGCAAAATGGCGGTTGGCGGAAATATATGAATCCATCACTTGCCAACAGATGACGCAGCAAGCAAAAATAATAATATAAAACGTCAGTTTGACTTTTAGCAATGTTTTCATAATAATAACCATAAATAGAGAGCAAAGATGGGTGACACTGCAGTTCTATAATATCCAACTACTGTCTTATATTCGTATTGCTTTTTTCATGCACTGCTTCGTGCAAGCACAGTTTCATTCAATTTTCCTAATTTAGTAAAGATACGAACGAAACAAAGAGGACTGTAAGTTTGCCTATTTCTCAGTAGATGTAGACTAGAGTATTTAATTTGTTTAATATTTTATTATTAAATTATTCATACATGCTTTTGTTCGGTGACATGAAATGCATATAATGCCAAATGCACGCAGTGCATTATTTAACACTATAATATTCAAATGATGTCCCATTATAACCTACATTTATCTCTAGATGGCGCAAGTGGTCGTCAGCGGCATACTTCAAATGCTTGTTTGATGTTTGTCAATAGAAATGTGTTTGAATCATTTTAATTTAGAAATACATCTGCATACGAGTTATTAAAATAAATTATAAACATTTATAGAGTTATAAAAGACATCAATAACTTTTTACCACAAGCTCAGTTTCTGTTTTTTTAATTGATTATCTTACAGGAAACGATATCAAATAAAATATTCTAAAAGCAGCTATTTCAAACTGAATGATCATTTTTAGTAATCTGTTACTGACAGCACAATCACAGTTTCATACATCATTTCCCTATTATGTAGTTTGTATCTGTAAGAACTCTAAATAAATATTAACCTACTGCACTAACAGTTCAACACAGAATCCATATATAATATGAACATGATATTTATATCTAGTTTTATTGCAAAATTACTAGACCACAATTAATTTTTAAAAAATTAAAAATTCGGTAGAAATAATTATTCAATATAAACTTAACTGTTTTATGAGAAAATAAATACATGAATTAAAATTTTTAATAAATGATCAGTTACTTTTTAAAGTTTAACGATATATTTTTTTGTCTTTTTTACATTAAATTACGAGTAGGTAACTCAAATAAAATTTATAATGTTATTACTATAAAGCAATAAATTAAATTTCACAGTTCCACTAAAATTATAAATAATTTAATTGCAAGTACATGCAACGTAGACTCTTGCCTGAACAATATTAGTAGTTCAGACTGCTTCAGATTGCTTTAATTGTTTTCTTTCTTTATAAAATAATGATCGAATTAAATGAAACAACAATAAGAACC
The DNA here is from genome assembly GCA_911728475.2 of Pterostichus madidus. Lineage (NCBI taxonomy): Eukaryota > Metazoa > Arthropoda > Insecta > Coleoptera > Carabidae > Pterostichus > Pterostichus madidus. Next base: position 11,340,274 of record OU452311.1, read on the forward strand.
TACTAGAGATCAGCATTTTCGAAAATTTTAATATCCGATTCGATCCGATATCTGATCCGAAATTAGATCTGAGATTCGATCCACCATACTATTAGATCCGTACTGATTTCCATATTTATATGTAACCAATTGTAACGTTGCAGATGAAACTAAATTACTAATTTTGTTGTAAAAAAAACTAAAGAGTCAAATTTTGTTGTAACGTTATTTAATTAATAACCAGTTGTTGACTTCCGGTCATGTTCATCATCCCCCAGTCAGCATCAGCAAATCCTTGCAATACTAATGCCTGGTGATTTTCAAATACAAGTTCATAGTTGATGGTCTTCTTCAAATATCTTAAAACTCTTGTAAGATGTTTCCAATGGGTATCTGTTGCTACATTCAGAAAACGGCTGAAGTAATTTATACATAAACTCAAATCTGGTCTAGAACCTAGCATGAGATACATTAAATAGCCAAGTAATTTACGATACGGCTTTTTCGTAATGCCTTCATCTTCTTTTTGACTTAGTTTTAAATTTACTTCAATTGGAGTACTAATTCCATAACAGTTTTCCATTTCAAAAAGTTTTAACAAATTTTCAATGTACAATTTTTGATTTATTCTGAGTTTCTTGCATTTCAAATTGTGAAATCAACTGACTTTTCACTTCTAGAAATTCTCGTAAATCTGTGCTTGCAAAAATTACATCATCTACATAAAGAATTATGTACATTCTGGATGTTGAAGAAATTCTTAAATACAAGCAGTAGTCATTCTTGGAGCTTTTAAATCCTATACTTGTAATACAATTGTTGAATCTTTCATTCCAACAGCGCGGTGACTGTTTGAGTCCATAAATTGGTCGATTTAATTTACAAACTAGCTTTGGATCCTTTATAAATCCTTCTGGTTATGACATAAAAACTTCTTCTTTTAATATTCCGTTCAAGAAAGCTGTTTTAGCATCGATTTGATATAAATATATACCATGATAGCTTACAACAGCCAATAATATACGAATTGTGGTTAATTTTGCAACTGGTGCAAATTTTTCTTCATAATCTATGCCATGTTTCTGGGTGAAACCTCGAGCTACAAGTCTAGCTTTATATCTCTTTTTATTTCCATTTTCTTTAATTTTAAATATCCATTTACATCAACAATGGATTTATTTGGTGGTAGATTTACAAGTGTCCAAGTATTATTTTTCTTGAGTGATTCCATTTCGTTATTTATTGATTTTTTCCACTTAACTTCGTCCAAAGACGATATCCATTAGTTGTATAACCAACCATGATTCCTTTAATTGATTTTGAATCAAATTTAGATCTTAACTCAACAGGTATATGAGCGTAAGCTGTACTACCGAAAACACGAAGTTTATTCAAATTAGGTTTTTTATCATATCACATTTCGAAAGGAGTTTTCTTCAATTTTAAACTTCTACATGGAGATCGATTTGCTAAATATGCAGAAATTAAAATTGCTTCTCCCCAAAGTTTCTTCGGTAACTGTGATGCCAAAACTTGCTTTATCTAACAGTGTTTTATTCATACGTTCTGCAACGCCATTTTGAGCTGGTGAATACGGTACTGTATATTCTAATTGTATTCCCTTTTTCATGCAAAACTGTTTAAATTCATTCGACGTGTATTCTCCTCCATTATCGCATCTCAATTTGGAAATTTTATAGTTAAATTGAGAAGTGACTGTAGATTCATATTTCTTAAAACAATCAAATACTTCATTCTTCGATTTTAATAAATAAATCATGGTAAAATGTGAATAATTATCTATAAATGAGACGAAATATTTCTTTCCATCCCACGTAATTGGTGTAATCGGTCCACATACATCACTATGGATCAGCTCTAAAATTTTTGATGATCTAGGAAGCTGAATTTCAGGAAATGGATTCCTAAACTGCTTTCCTTCAACAGATGCCATATTCATTATTCCTTCAATCATATTTTCTTTACATAGTTTTAAAATATTTGAATAGGAGAGGTGACCTAATCGTCTGTGCCATAAAACAATATTGTTTGTTTCAACAGATGACAAGTTTGCTATGCCACAGTGTGACAGTTTAAAATTTAATTCATATAGTTTATCTCTTTGGCTAGTGACTAAAATATCATTCCCTTTCTTGATTAGTACAATTCTGTCTCGAAAAATTACTTCCATTCCAGCAATTTCTACTTTTCTTACTGAAAACAAATTATATGTTAACTCTGGAATGAGCAAAATATCTTTTATAATACAGGACCTTTTAATTCCTTTAACCGTGGATGCACATCTTATATTTCCTATATTTCTGAGTTTGTCGGATGTAGATTTATAAAATATTTTGGGTCATTAATTAAACATATGTTCGGATGCGCCTGAATCTGCATACCATGTATTTTTCTTTGAATCTTCTGAATAAGTAGTAAATGCAAATTCATCTGCACTTCTAGATTCAGATTCTTCAGCAAAGTTTGCCCTTGTTAATTTAAATGTATTTGATTTTTTATAATTTAAACTTGATTTTTCTTTATACTTGTTTTCTCTGCATTCAGACTTTTTGTGTCCAACTTTTCCGCAGCCATAACATTTAAATTTTAATATTCTTTTTCCTGCAAATGCTGTAGTTACATTTGACATAGGACGTTTGTCTGTTGTGCTATTTTTAATTTTCATTTCATTGTCTAACATACGGCCTTTTATAAAATCCATCGTAAGTTTTGATGCTTCTACTGTTTCTAAAGCAGTTATTAAAGGATCGTATGTTTTAGTCATAGTCAATAAAAGATGACAAATTGCATCTTGTTCTTCAATTTTAGCACCTGCAGCTTTTAATTCACGCAGAATCTTATCGAAAATTAAAAAATGCGATTCCAATGGTTGATCTCTCAGACTAACCATACATTAGACGGAGAACAACGGCGTTTGTTGTGAAGTAAAAAGAGTTAAAGTAAGTTGTGGGTGAGACGGGTGCGCGGCAAAGAGCTAGTATCCCTTGGTGTTATGCGGGTTGCATTTTTGTTGATGACAGTTATTAGACACGAGCATTTTATTTATTTAAACACAAAAGTACGTATACAAAACACATAATATGTCAAAAACTAACCTTTACTTTGATGTATAAACAGTAAGTAATTGAATATAAGAATAACTATACAAATGTTTGCAACTCGCATAACATCAAAGGATACTCGCTCCTTGCCGCGCACCCGTCTCACCCACAACTTACTTTAACTCTCTCTACTTCATAACACTGCATTGACTTGAATACGACAGACTTTGTCTAAGGTATGGTTAGTCTGAGGTTGATCTTCATTGTATTTCGTCGATAATTTTTTTCTTAAGGTGAAACATACGGGCTGAAGTTCGTCAACCAACAATTTGTTATCGTGTATGTAAGGTTTCTTGCGGTCCTGACAAAAATGTAGATTTGACCAATCACAAAAAATCTGTATAGAATAGTGGAAGGAGTATTGGAGCGCGTTTAAAAACTATACAAACTTGAAGATTTTCAAGAACATTATTTAAAATCACTGGAAATATTTCTATATGATGTCAACACAATAAAAACTAAAATTTAATAAAATACAGTATTTTATTTGATACTATAATATAAAAATAAAAACATTTTATTTCAGTTATACATAAGCATATATAATAGTATATTAAATTTTATAAGGAACTAAAGTGATACTTTTTGTGCACTCGTCCTTTAACTACAGATGAAGCACAAAAAGTCACTTTCACTGCACATAAAGTATGCCATTTTTTCTTCAAATGCCGGAATATTTACCCATTCTATCATATAATTTCTCTGACTCACGTGAGCGGCAGAAAATGTCTTTCTGCTCAAGAAATTCTTTGCTTTTAAAGAGCGTAAGAAAAAGTATTTGACAGAAAAATCAACCTGTAACTGTTTATATGGATTCTGTGACATATTCCTGATCGACATACTTCTTTCTTTTCGTGAATCAACTATTCCTGGAGCAAGTTCTTTTACATAAAATGTCTTTAATATTGGAAGCATCCATTTAACACTCTTCATCCATTTTTATTGTCTCTATTTCTGTAACCTGATGTGTCCAAATAATAAAATCACATTCCTCTCGTCCTGTTATGAACAACTGGCCTTGTATTTGGTAATAATAATTGTGATTCGTCTTTAATTTTAACTTATCACTATCTAAAACAGAACAGAAGTTTTTTATTTTAACAGCAGCTTCTTTTGGTGACAAATGTCGAGCTGTGTATGAACATTTTGATCAACTAAACCATCTGGCGAAGCAGCTAAATATCCTGCATTAGGTTCTAAATTTACAAATAAATCACATGGTGTTACTGTAACTCCAGTTACCTGCTCTTAAACTTGTATTGCCACAGATTCTCTAGTTTTACCCCAATCAGTTGCTGCAGTTGTAATATTTCGAACGTAAAGCATTCTTTCTACAAGTGGTCCAGCTGGAAGTTTACACACTTCACCAAAGTTTGAAGTGATTAATCTATGCTTCCTTTCCTCCATCCATAACATGTTTTCAGATTGTCCACGCATTTTTATTTCCAACTCATTGCGCTTGTTGATATCTACACTTAACATTGCTATTAATTTATAGTAAAATTAGGTAAAAAATACTTGCAATATAAAAATATAAATAAAGCGAAAGTAGACTTTATTTATGGAATGTATAGTTTATTCCTGGGCAACATTTCGATAGTTCTGTTCTGATGTATTTACTTTGTCAGCCTAATCTTATTAAGGCAGTGTCCGTTTCAAAACTGTTAAATAAAGCTTTAATATTAATAAATAAACACTTATAAATACAATTCTACTTACCTTACATACATTTGACGTTTGAGGTTAAAACTATATCCAAAAACTTTATTATTACTTTATTATTTTGTAAACAACATATAATATATTCACTATTATTATCATTAATACTCAATCTTAAAACATTTTTACATATCTGGTAGCCAAATTTAATTTAGACTGAAAGTTCGATACTTGAGTGTACATCATACGTCATCAAAAATCCGAATCACACAACGAAAACTCATGATTCAAGAACACCAACAATAAATCTATGCAAATTTGAATTTCAACAATTAATTTCTTACGAATGTCATTATATAGATAAATATAAAGCAATGTATTACTTTCTTATAACATTGTAGTTCATGAATAAATACTATTTAAGAGCAAATAAATCATGAAAATATATGAAAAAAATTATATAAATGAAGCAGCCAAATTCACAATTTTTAGTCAGATTTTCTCAAAATTGGGCCCTACGTTATCAATAAAAAAAATATGTATATTTAAAATTAAGATAGTCTATAACACAAAAAAAAATCAGCCAAATTAAACACAACACTTTTGAGAAAAAAAAGAAAAACTCTGTTTTTCATGGTATTTTGGCCTATTTTATTTTTTTGCTAAAAATTGTTGAGTTTAATTTGGCTGAAAATTTCATCAGGCTGAGTCTGTCGTATTTATAATTTACTGTATTTTTTATATTGATATCGTAGGGCCCATTTTTGAATAAATTCAAATTAAATTTGGTGTGATATATAATTTATTTTCTTTTATTATATGAAAGATATGTCAAATTAGTAATATTATTATAAAACTTTGAACCTTAGACTACAAGAATATGTACAATAAATAATATGTTTCATATATAATAAAAAAGATATTTTATTTCAAATAGATCGAGGCAGATCGTCATTTCACCATTGTTCTGTTGTTATCTTCAGCCCGTATGGTTCACCTTAAATACAATTGACTGATAATTTCCTTTCTCTCGAATGAAGAAGTTGAACTGAATCTAATTTTTGTTTTGAGTCCAAGTTGTGTGACATGGCATCACTAAAAGTATCGTTTTCCTTGTTACATATAACAATAATTTCATGCTTATACTTTTATTCAATTTATTATACAGTTAGGGTATTCCTAAAAGAGACATTAAATTATTATTTCTATTGCAATAAAACACGTTTACAAATTATTTACTAACATATTACGTATTCACCTGATATATTTTACAAGTAGGACTGTTAAAATGAAACTTCAATTAATTTCGTTATTCATATTTTGTTTTTAATTTGAGATAACGTCTTTACTACTCAATTTGGACTTCTATATTAATTTATTTTGGATAAAATAGACGAAAAGTAAACAAATATATTTAGAGGTTATAGGTTTTGAAATATCAAACAGTCCATTCCTATGGTAGCCCAACTCGCCGTAATTTTGACATTAGTGGCTAATTTGGTGACAACGAAGATTGTAAATGTTAAGCCTGTTTTTCAGCAGTTTGTAGCAGACTCGGAGTTTTGTTGCTATATGTGCCAGGGGCTTTATATAAAAAGGGAAGTAAAACATGCCTCAGTAACTACAGGCCTATTTCTTTAATTTCGGTATTTCACAAAATTTTTGAAAAAGTAATGCATTTAAAATTCAATCATTTTTAGATAAGAACAATATTATTATAAAAGAACAACACGGCTTCCGGAAAGGTTTTGATTGTATATCGGCGCTAGCTCATTATTCGCACATGGTCTATACCATGGTAGATAACAATAAAGCTGCCCTAGGAACATTTATAGACTTATCAAAAGCTTTCGACTGTATTGATCATAATGTGCTACTACAGAAATGTGATCTTTATGGGCTCCGGGGTAATTGTTTAAATTGGTTACAATCATATTTAGAAAATCATGAGCAAGTTGTAGTATTGAATTCGGTACAATCTAACAAGCACAATATTACAACTGGAGTACCACAGGGATCTATTCTAGGACCCTTATTGTTCCTACTATATATAAATGATGTAAAAAATAATATCCCCTACGGTACCTTCGTTGCATATGCGGATGATTTATCTTTACTGCACTATGAATCCACAGTCAACGATGCTATTCAGATTACAAATGTAACATTAGAAAATCTTAAGGAATGGTTAACGTCAAATAAATTAATAATAAATAGTGACAAATCTAATGTAATCAGTTTTTGTAATAGGTCAGACAGCAACGAAAGCGTTTTAATTAAATTTAATAAAAAATTTCTAAAACAAGTAAAATATACTAAATTGTTAGGTTTAAGTATTGATGAATCTATGACGTGGGAATATCATGTTGAACAAGTGTGCACGAAACTTATTTCAGTATGCTTTGCAATAAGACGTCTTAAAGATATTACTGATCTGCATGTAACAAAAACTTACTACTTTGCAAAGTTTTATGCAATTGCAAGTTACGGTATAATTTTTTGGGGTTTGTCACCAACAGCAACCAAAGTGTTCACCCTTCGAAAAGAGCAGTTCGCAGTATGGCGGGCTTAAAATGGTGTGAAAGTTGTAGAAATTCATTTGTAAAACTAAGTTTACTAACTGTGCCATGTATTTATTTGTACAATTTGTTATTGTTTGTAAGAAAAAATTTAAACGATTTAAAAAAACACACTGATGATCACTTGCACAATACACGCAATAAAGATGCGCTAGTACTAATTAAACATAAAACAAACATGTTCGAAAAAAAATGTCTATTACATAGGTGCAATTATCTATAATAAATTACCAGATCAGATTAAATTCAAACCTTCACTCCATATATTTAGACAAGAAATTAAACTGCTCTTGATAAAAAATTGTTTTTATTCTGTTAATGAATATATGTCGTATGTATAAATGTTATTTAGCTTTTAATTATTTTTTTGTTTTTTACTGTATAGGTATCCATAGAATAATGTATTTTTGACTTATCCTATATCATTGTATTTGATCGATGGAAATAAATTTATTATTATTATTAGTGTGACGGTGGCGCCATCGTTTGTCAAGTGGTGAAACTGACGCTCAAAAAATATAAAAATTGAATAAAATAAGTGTTTTATACTTATTATGATTTGAATATCATGAGTTGTTAACAGGTTGTTGGTCTAGTGAATTTTCAAATACCATACCACCGTATGGTGTTGCCATTATAATATACATGGATAGTTCTAGTACATCATACTAGTTTTTCAAATGAAACTGCAAAATTTTAGAGGCACACAAACCAAACATGTGCGATTCGGTGTGATGATCGCCATAAGCCCCGTGTATAAAAACTCAACTTTACAAGCGAATATATTTGTTCACAAACGATGAATGTGTTTCATATTTTAACAGGATACGTATGACCACAGAAAAGAGAGGTAGAATCTGCAAAAAAAAATTTCACGCTAGTACTACCTTAATATTAGGTGATTTGAATGATTATGGGAATGAATATTAGGTGGCATGCATATTATGCTACTGAATATTAGGTGGCATGTATATTATGTGCTTGAATATTATGCTGCTAGATATTAGGTTGTTGACTGATTATGCGAATTAATATTAGGTTGATGTATATTATGTAGGATGAATATTAGGCTGTTGAGGATGAACCCGATTAACATATACGAGTAAAATAATAAAAATTTTATGGAATATGACATACTACAAAACGTCAGAGTTAAATTAATTCATTTGTTATTAGTGTGCTATTTAACATTTGTTACGTGATTAAATAATATATTATTATTTTTATTGTAACTTTCTTGTTGACCAGTGGCACAAAAAGTGTTCACTTCGAAAACTTTGTCCTTAATTTTACGAATTTGGAATAAGTTATTTTTGATTGGAAAATCAAGATATTAAAATGTAAATACCGTAAAATAAATTTACTCTCTTTTTAACACCCTGTAATGCACAATAAAAAGAATTCAGCAACAAAAATAGGATCACAATGAAAATGAGACATAGTATGACAGACATGTCAGTGCACAAGATCTATAGTACATCTTATTGGTGTTTAATATAGAAATTAGTATGTACATCATTACATATATCACTGTATTGTTACAAGTATCAAAAACAAATTGCTGTACTTCAGATACCTCTGGCACAATTAAATTGGAAAATAAATGAATATATATATATATATATATATATATATATATATATATATATATATATATATATATATATATATATATATATGTGAAAGTAAAATACAATGGAAGACAGATAGCACAAAAATGATCTATTTAAATTAAATAAAACAAATAATCTAACATAACGCTGAATATTTAGATTTGCGATAACAATAACGTATCACAAATTATATGTCATATTGTCACCTTTCACTCTGTCCTGTGTGCAAGTGATTCGGAGCATCAGCAAACATAAATTTTAAACGATAGGCCTCTGCGACTAACAGACTGATTTGAGAGTTTGTCCAATTTTGTGTAGGTAGATTTTGCAATAGAATCATTAACCCCTGTAACAGAAAATACAATTAAGAAAGTATTATTTAAAATATCATTTAGTTTGATTCACGATTTATCTAAAGCTTGCAACCGGTTAAAAAAGGATTCGATTTTACAAAAAATGTTTGGTTAAACTAATAACTAATTTTATCGGTTTGGTACCGATTCACTTCTGATTAGGTTAAACAAAAATATAATTACAATAACTACATTGTTTATTATATACTAAACGCAAATTGTCATCTGACCAAAAAATTAACTAACATTACATACCAAAAATGTATATTGCATTATAAAATCATATGTAGCTACTAAACTGTTTGAATACTCCTCATATTTATTTCTATATAAAATTTGGTCGTAGAATAACAATTTCACAGTACGTGTACGAATCAAATCCAAACCCATAATTGCAATTAAACACTTTAAGTAAGATCATAAAACGAATCAAAAAGATAAAGGAAGGGAATGAGCCTCTGCGCTTGATTTTGAATGTGAATTTCACACAATTGCAGGTAAACACTCTAACGAAACTAAAATCACAAATCTTACGCTTGTCTCAAATAATCAAATTCATCCTACAATTAACTTCGCCAAACATTTCTAACCTGATTTTCGCTTCAACCACATTCATAATTCCTTTCATACATTCGATGGTTCCTCACACTTCGAGTCTTTCGTTCACGCAACAATCCTTCATTAATATTTATCTATTTATTCATAGGTCGTCCACGTGATCTTTCATCCTCAATTTCACTAATATTTCATTCGACCAAATCAAACCAACTCAACTGACTTATACGCACTCTTTTTAACAACATTCTTCTCAATCTCACACTAATCATACACCAATATATTCCGGACACGATCTCTTCTAGTGTATCTACAGACTCCCCGCAAGTACCTCATTTCCACAGCAGTTACAGGCCGGTCATGTTTCCTTATCCACATCCAACATTCACTATCATATATTAATGTAGGCACTAATACACCATTATACACTCTCAATCGAGCATCTCTAGATACATTCACTTTTCCAACAAAGGTTCCCAGAACACCCAATACTGTTCATCTCATAGATATTCTTCTTTCAATCTCGCGATCAATACGTCAATCCCTCGACAACATACTACACCAATAAACAAACTCATTTACTTGACCCAATCTTACAAAATGTATTATTTAACTTTATATATAAAGTGATATTGTAAAAGCCACACAAAATGCTGAAGAAATCTAAAAATTGTGTTTATTAAAATGATACATTTTTATTATTTTTGTATTTCTTATTTCGCAACTGGTTAATAATTTTTTATATGATTATGAATGAATGACGAATAATAATAATAAATAATTAAGATGTTTCAATTTTTGCAGTACTCTTTCATTGTCTCATTGTTTCAAGGTTCTCAACCATAGCAGAAATAAATACCTCTCATATGGAAAGCAAAGTAAATGTTTTAAATAATATTTATTACTTTTTTGAATGATTTTTTGAAAATAGATCTTGGGCAGTTACTCACCCTCAAGAAAACTTGAAAACAACGTGTAAAATTTTTGCTTTGATGTTCATTTATCAATAAAATTATCTCTAAAAATAATAATTTTTTTCAAAATGTCTCCCAAATCGTCTCTAATACTGTCATTTTGCCAAAGCGTCTTCCAAATCGTCCCTAAGTCAGTAAATTTCCAACAAAATATCTCCGAAAATGTCAAATCGTCATTTTTCTAAAATATCTTCAAATTTTCTTTAATATAGTCATTTTTCCAAAATGTCTCCCAAATCATCTCTAAAACAGTTAATATTCAACAAAATGTCTGTCAAATCGTCTTTAAGACCGTCATTTACTAAGAAAATGTCTCTCGAATCACCTCTAACGCAGTTATTTTCCTAAAATGTTTCCCAAATTATATTTAAAATAGTTATTTTTCCAAAATATCTCTCAAATCGTCTCAAAGACAGTAAATTTTCTAAAATGTCACTAAATTTTCCATAAAATAGTAATTTTTCCAAAATGTCTCCCGTATCGTCTCTAAGACAGTTAATTTCCAACAAAATGTCTATCAATTGACACTTACATAAACGTCAAACATTTGATTAATTTTGTTTCAATTCTATGTTTTCAGGCAATTTTCGTCATTTTCAAATCTAATTTGTGCCGTTATACAGCATGTTAAATTAATTTTGTTTAATGGTTTAGATGAAGAATTTTATGCCATATAACTTTTATTTGAAGCATTTTTGCTTAAAATATTTAGTGAAGCAGAAAATTACGAAATTATGATTTTACATGTTAAAATCCTATGTTCGACAGTCGCGGTCACAACAACGTGAGAATGATTTTATGCTTATTTTGTCCACCGCAATCGCTGCAGTCGATTCGGCTGTCCCCACCATGACTCTGCACCTAGCGAATTCAGCGCCGTTCATAACAACACATTTATCATTTATACCATATTCTAAAAGTGCATCCCACAAAGTCTCTCGATGAAAATAATTAGTACTCATCAAATATTCTCATCCTAACACACCATCCTCGCTTCATAGTTCCTTCCATATAAGCACTTTCATACCTCATACTAGAAATCATTCATCAGACAACAAACCTTCAATGACATCTATTCAATCACTCCTATACACTTTTCATCAATCTTTCTTCGATATACGTTTCACACGCTCAAAATATCTCAAATAACTCACGCTCATTGCTCTAACAATGAATCTACAAAGATTAGAAAAGAAGAGAGTGAAAACCTACGCTTTATTTGAGAGAAAATTTCACACAATTGCAGTTAGTCACTCAATTGTAAGAACTTAAACTGAAACAAAAAGATAAGAAAGGGAGTAATCGATCTGCGCTTGTTTATGAAAGTGAATTCCACACAATTGCAGTTAGACATTCTATGTAAGAACTGGAAACGAATTTAATAGATAAAAGAGGAAGAGAATGTCGTCCTACGCTAGTTTTTGAAAGCGAATTGCACACAATTCCAGTTAAATACTCTATATAAGATGAGAAAATGAACCAAAAAGATACGAAAGGAAGTGTCGGCTTGCGCTTGTTTATGAAAATGAATTTCACACAATTGCAAGTAAATACTCTAATATCTAAACAACAAAACTAAAATCATGAATTCTGTACTTGTCTAAAATCATCAGATTCACATCGCAATTAATTTTCCCGAAACATTCCTATCCTGACACAACACTTTCGCTTCAACTACATTCAGAATTCCTTTCATACAAACTCGTTTGTTCCTCACATTCGGAAACTTTCGTTCACGCAACAATCCTTCATTCATATTTATCCATTTATTCATAGGTCGTCCACGCAGTCTTTAACCCTCAATTTCACCAACATACATATGTTTCATCAATCTTTCATTCGATACGGTCCACATGTTCAAAAATATGTATTCATACATTTCCATATTGCACATATTTAAAATGCCTTAGTCTGCTCCTGCAATATACGATGAGCTTTGCCTAGCATCTCCCATTATATACGTTGTTCGAATGAATTAATTGGAATTAATTGAATTTAGTGGAAATAACTTATATATATATATATATATATGTATATATATGGAAATAACTTATATATATATATATATATATATATATATATATATATATATATATATATATATATATATATATATATATATTGTTGTTCGAATTAATTATTATATTTTACAATATATTATATAGCGGATGATGGCAGCTAGGGGTTAACCCTCAGACCAACCATAAGTAGACAAATTCTGTCGTATTCAAGTCAATGCAGTGTTGTGAAGTAGAAAGAGTTAAAGTAACTTGTGGGTGAGGCGGGTGCGTGGCAAGGAACGAGTACCCTTTGATGTTATACAAGTTGCAAACATTTGTATAGTTATTCTTATATTCAATTACTTACTGTTTATACATCAAAGTAAAGGTTAGTTTTTGACATATTAAGTGTTTTGTATACGTACTTTTGTGTTTAAATAAATAAAATGCTCGTGTCTGATAACTGTCATCAACAAAAATGCAACCCGCATAACACCAAGTGGTACTAGCTCTTTGCCGCGCACCCGTCTCATCACCAAGTTATTCTAACTCTTTCTACTTCACAACAAACGCCGTTGTTCTCCGTTATGTTTTGTCTGAGGGTTAACCTATATTAGTTTTATGCAACTTCCCGCTCTTCTATTCATTTTATGGTAAAAACTGTAGAGTGTTAAAATCGGAGCTAAAGCAGCTTATTATTGTACATTTCAAATAAACAATATTTGAAGTTTACCTGAAAGTCTTGCTCTCGCAATAACTGTTCTCGCCAATGCATGAGGAAAGCTGCACAAACGTAGAGTTGGAAAGACGCAAAGGTATCTGATTCTGCGAGATATGTGTCCCATAAGCGAATGGTACAATGCAGAGGTAATTCACGAGTTAGCAAATTATTCATCCAACGGAAAGAAAATTGTAGGTAGTCCACGCCGTGCGCCTGCAAGTGTCGATGCAAAGGAGTATCGATGCGTTGAATGAGATCTTTCAGTTGATTTACTTTCTTCTGTATTCCTAGCTGAGCAAATACATAGTTATCTTGTATGCCATCCAAAAATTTCGACAAACACCAAAATGAGTCAGCTTCAATAATATCTCTTTGTTCTTGTGTTAGAGTGTCCACTTGGAAAGTCTCAAAATTGTTATCACCTGTAACAAACAATGTGCTTAAAATTATAATAATAATATAAAATTATTACATTACTAACCACTGGGCATAACTTCTTGTAGAAAAACTACGTAAAATGGGGTCACTAAATCATTAATGCCCTGTACGTATCCAGATGCTGGATGTCGTATAGCCCAAATAAATAATATCCGTTCGAACATCTCTTGCACCGTATTTTGTTGAAAGAGTGGAATGACAGGATTCATTCTAGGGATATCTATGTGTATCTGCAATGTGTACACAATTTAATATAAGAAATGTATGAATGCTTACATGTCTGTAGTATTCAGTACTTGTCTGTATGTATCTTGATATGCCTCGTCTCGATCTGTATCGTAATATTGTTTAACAAGATTCCAATAATTCAGCCTCTTACTTTCTAATATGGCCTGCCTTCTATCTAAATTAACTGGCAAGTAGCCGGATAGCAGCCTCCATGTGACTGCACGTACCTTTACTGGTACACCTGACCAGCTAACTTGGCAGAGTTCTGACAAATTCAAAGAATCACTTTCAAGCAGACTTTGAAACTTATCTAGTTTCGATTCGCAATCCTCCTCTCTAGATGACATCTGTGAGCAACGGAATGGTTGTGGTCGTCCAGGAAACTGAGACTGTGTTCTGATATCATGTGAATACGATCTGCTCTGAGACTCCTCGTCTATTTTTTGTTGCTGCTGTTGTTCAATGTCAGCACTCATTTCTTTCTCAATGTCTGCAATGGCACTAGCTCGCACTGCACTTACATCTGTGCGCGTAGCCTCTTTATTGCTTGCACTTGATTCTTCGCAAGATGTATTGCGATGTGTATTTATAACATTTAGTGCAGCTGAATGTGATACTTTCTTAGATATTTTAGTATCTGGAAATAATATCAATAATCGGATTATATAGGTATATATTGAGAACTGAAATATGCATTACCTGTAAGTCCTGATATAATAGAAAATTCATCATCATCCATATCCCAGGCATCGCTAACAGAAGCTTGAAAATCTTGGAAGGATGTTGAAGATCCTGTTGATCTCTGTTTATTGCTTATTCGTGGTTCCTGTTTTGGACTTGGCCTTAAATTAAACATAATACATAAATAAAATGAATTGAAAGTTTCATTTATTACGTACCTTCCAGGCACTGCCTTTGTATTTTTCTTCCAAAATGAGGCTTTTTCACAATCTGAATTATTTACATCCATTGTACAATGAGGTTAATTTTTCACCATTTTAATATAACAAAATAACTTGCAGTTGTATTAAATTCTTAAATATGCTAATGATTCATATTATTGTATTGCAAAATATTATTAATTGAATGCACCAAACATATTATTTTTTTGTAAACGTACACGTAATACTAAAACATTTATTATCAACAAGGCAAATAGTTGTCATTGTTACTATTTTTTAGTATGTTAATAATAGCTTTTCAATCGGTTACAGCTATATAAACATTTAACCAAATTAGATACATGATTTTACAATTAAAAATGCATACATATGTAGTATATATTTCACATAAATATAATTAAATCATATTGCAACCAATATCACTAAATGATGCTGTTTTATATGATTTTATTATCGATATAGGTATTAGCAGAAATCAAAAATGAATACAAAAATATCAATGTCCTATTTCTCAACAGCTGTGAAGTTACCAAACTAACCGCCGCTCGAGCACGGTTAGTTTGGTTATTAAAAACTAACCACAAATTTCAAAAACCGTGTTCCGTAATGAAACTGGTTACTAAAAAAACTAACCAATGTGGATCATTTTCGGAATACACTACTATAAACTTTTGACAACTACGGGGATTGCATGTACAATCATAAGGGAATGCACGCATTCTTATAATATTCAAGCACGTCTATTTTTTGTATTGCATTTTTCATGTACCATTTCGTGCTAGCATTGTTTCATTCAAATTCCTACTAGCGTAGATACGAACCAATTAATGGTAGCTCAGTGTTTAAACTACCTCCCACTAGATGTAGACTGGCGTATTTAAAATTTGTAATATTTTTTACACCAAATTATTCAGCGACATAAAAGGGTGACACTGTAGTTCTATAATATTCAACTACTGCCTCATATTCGTATTGCTTTTTTCATGCACTGCTTCGTGCAAACAGTTTTATTCATATTCCTAATTTAGTAAAGATACGAACCAAATTAAGCAGACTGTATGTTTAGTCTATCTCTCAGTAGATGTAGACTAGAGTATTTATTTTTTAAATATTTTATATACTAAATTATTCATACATAGTTTTGTTCAGTGCTATAAAATCACTGATCTCTATTTATTACTGGATTGCGTATACCGTGTTAGAAGCGTGTGACGAGTAGTAAGGCGCCATATTGGAAAAAGTGTAGTCTCTCGGCCTACTTTCAGCGGGAAGTTCAAAATAGTCGTAGTTGAAAATGGTACAAAAGCGTTATAAAAAAGCGAAAATAAATGTGTTTGGAAAACATTGCAGTAAATTAATAGTGAAATTAATTTGATGAAAATGAAAAATACATAAATAAATATATAAAATTTGTATTTGTATTTGTAATTACTGATGTCTCCAGACTATTTGACGAGTCAAGTGATGTCTCAACTTTTCACCGGTCAAACGATCAGAGGCTACTTTAGTTGAAGCAAAAAACCGTACTTTTAAGTGCGTTGCGCATATCACTTTTGTCAAATAAAATACGTGGTTCGTCTCTTCCGGCGAGTTATCGAATAAATGTTCATTCAACGTAGGGAAAAGGGTGCATGGAGGTTGCAGGAGCTCATGCAAAACTTTCGAACACAGTAACCCTGTAAAACCTGACTCTGATGGAATCAAACCGTTATTCACATTTAGCGCATTCCGTAAAAATTGTTCGGTTGTCTTGCATACGATAAAAACAGATTCACTCGAAAAAATTAACTCTCCTTTTGATTTAACTTCAATAAGGAAATTGAAGTACAAGTTAGATAAATATTTACTTTGAATATTTAACCCTAAAACTAATCTAACTTGTGTCATGTACATTGCTTGTTCGTTTATATACAAATGAAACCATTAATCGGTATAAAACGCACAATTCACTTACTTGTGGAAGCTTAGTCTGTCAGATCCTTTCTTCTTACCGCAGAAAACACAATTAACAACCATTTTTTCGTCGTCACTGTATTTGAATTGCGAGCGACTCCCGCCACTACCGACGCTGTCTCGCGGGCCGAGAGACTACACTTTTCGCAATATGGCGACGTTCAATTAGTCACACTGCGGCCTATCCCACACGCAATCCAGTAATAAATAGAGATCAGTGTATAAAATGCATATAATGCCAAATACACACAGTGCATTATTCAACACTATAATATTCAAATACTGCCTTTTAAATTTCTCGCTTTATTCAAACACTGTTTTATTCTCGATTCCTAAAATGGTGCCAATTATTACTTATATTTCTCAATAGATGGCAGAAGTCGTCATCAGATGTCAAATTTCAAATGCTAGTTTGACGTTTGTCAATAGAAATGTGTTTTAATCTTTTTAATTTAGAAACAGATCAGTGTACGAGTTATTAAAATAAATTATAAACATTTATGGAGTTGTACAACATCTTGAATACCAACAATTTGGTCAATTATCTTATTGACACACAGCTTTTATTCGATAACTATTAAAAGCAAGCTTCAAGAAAATTAACCATAGCAATGTAATTGTCTCAAAGATAATATTAATCTGTTCATATTACTGATACATTTAAAAAAATATTATTTATTATTTTTAGATAAAATTTTCTCATTGAGAAACTATTGCATTGCTAGATTTGATGAAGTCTACAATCAAATTGCAACAGAATTGAAAGTATTTCTTGTGCACATTGTACTTACATTGCTGGATTGGATCAAATTTGCAGTCATATTATGTATACTGGTTGCTTTGATTCGGAAACACTATGTTTACAAATTTATAAATATGAAATCGGATTTGTTTTGAAAATGAATTTCTACAAAATTTACCGAATATAACTGTTGTACAGGTAATATTAATCTATCAATAATAATATATTGTTTGTTTCTTTTAGATCATTCATTCTCAACAAAACCTAATGCTTTAAATAATAATTTAAATTGCATAAAAGACTATGTACACTTGTAAATGTATGATCATGGTTTAATGAAATTCATTTGATTAACAGTTTTCTTCTTTAGATCAAATACTTTCAAGGGATTTTATTTAACACAATGGGGAAGATAAAAATGCTTTGAGTAAATACGATCATTTGTTGGCATAGTATTACTTAATAGTCCCCGTTTAAAAGCTTTCACCCATTTATTACAGTGTTGTGCTGCTGTCAACTTCTCCACAATACCATCTCTATTTTGAATAACTACTGAAAATCGTTAAAAGGATACCAGTAGTATGATTGCGTCATATAGAATTATCAATTATATAATAGAATTCAGGCGATAATTATTAAATCATTAAAGTGGTACACCATTCTATATAATTTTGCACTAGAAATATAATTTACATCATTTGAGTATGAAAGGTGAGTTCTTTACCTTCTTACGTTTATTGCAGAAGCAATATTTAATATGGTTTTACATTTATGTTGCAATCATTCTATGAACTATGAACACAATGGGATTATGCTAATCTTTACTGTTAAGGTACGAGATCATGCGGATCTACACCAATATTGCTAGACCATGCGGACAACACCGACTGTGATGTGTGTATTCACGAAACATACCTATGTTTCTTCGGAGCGTGTACGCGAGCGAATG
Organism: Pterostichus madidus; assembly: GCA_911728475.2. Lineage (NCBI taxonomy): Eukaryota > Metazoa > Arthropoda > Insecta > Coleoptera > Carabidae > Pterostichus > Pterostichus madidus. Next base: position 11,359,041 of record OU452311.1, read on the forward strand.
TGCATTACTGGACAATGCTGTTGCATATTACGTTACGTTCGAGTGTGTAAGTTAAGCTATTCGTGATACAATATTTGTGAACGATATCTTTGTAATGAAATCATAATCGTAGGGTTCACTGAGTTTCGTCGCTCACGTTTCATTCGAATTTCAGGTACTTGTCAACCCAGGGCGCAAATCTGCGGTGGTACGGTTGTAATACGTAAGTTATCATTTACGATTCTAATTGATATATCCTGTAATACAAGTAATGTTCAAAATAAATAGTTAATATAGTACAAGAGTGCTCAGAGGTTTTGAATTTCACTATCAATTTTATAGTTATAATACTCTTATATAGATTTAAAATGACAAGATAAATAAATAAATATATACATAACAAAAATGAAAATAGTGTTCTTCTGGCCAGTTCTTCAGTCACCGATTAATGTTAATCATAACTAAATAATAATGGAAACTATGGTTTCCATTAATATTTAATCATGATTGGCATTAATCGAGAGTAAACCAGCGATTGAAAAACTGATCCTTAATCTTACAAATTCATTCAAAAATATTCTAATCAGAATTTCTACAGGTTGTTGGCATATGGGGCAACGCTGCTGGTTCTGTTGCATGATTCTATCGGCGCATTGTTCACACGCGCATTGATGGCCACATGGCACACATGCATGTGTAGGTTGCCCACCAAGGCAAACGTTGCAAGTACGCTGCAGATAAAAATACATAGTTCTTGTATATAACATAATATTCATATAAAGTACAAATTACCACGTTTGCAGGCTGTGCAGGCGCGGCTGGCAGTACAACAACCTGTTCAGGAACAGGCAGAACTACTGCTTGTTCAAGGACAGGTAAAACTTCCACCAGTTCAGGCACATCGTCAATGACCTGTAATTAATCATTATAAAAATATATGAGCATATCTATATCGTGCATCATTCAAAACTTTCAATACACCAAAGAATTGAATATTTTATACTCTAATACGAGCAATTATTGACCATCAATGATCATGGAATCGGCTCTAACAATGTTGATAATATTTGGTATTTTAATATTTTTTGGCTTAAGAAAACAATCTAGCTAGATTTCATCCTTCGGAAAATTTATTTACCACATAATTTTAAAGATAATTGGGGAGAAATTGGCATGCTAGTACTTTAGAGCAATGTAATTTGATCCATAGGCAATTGAGACCAAAATCAACTCGATATCACCAACTGTTTTTGAAGTATGAGTGAAACTTCCGAATAACGTTTTTCTTTTATCTATTTTTTGTTTCTTATTTTTCATTTTAAACTTTATATCTTCCGTTATTTTCCGAGCAAAGCTAGATCTTCCACATATTCACATATTATTCAACCATATTACTTACATCATCAAGAAGACCAAGATTGTGTTCCTGAAAAAATAATATAGATATAAACGATTAAATATACAATTTTTCAATCCCGGAATATAGTACGCGATAAATATAGCTAAAATAAATTGAAAAAAACATCGCTTCGAAATCATAGCACAAATGATAAATATTACGAAAGTATTTGTTGTAGTTCGAAATTCAATTCAAAAAAATTGTTGACTGAAGAAAAGTGCTGATGGAAAAGTATGACATTGTTGTCCGAAGAGCCCTTATCTAAGAGCAAATAGAGATAATGCGAAGTTGAAGGAGAAACAAAAATCGATTATATACCTAAATAAGATTTATATACATTCAAGTTATGGAGTGTAGAAATGTTGACAATTAGCAGAACCATATGTATGTTACTTAAATCGTAGGTCCCAGATCATAAATGTCCACGCTGGTGAATCATATAGATTTGTTTGCAACAAGTTGCTGATTTTCAAGTAAAAATTAAAATTCAGAGATTACCACGACGACATGTATCATGAGAACTTTATTTACTAACTTAAAAAACAACTTTTTCTCAGTGAATAATAGTAGTTATCACAAAATGCAAAAAAAAACAAAGCCACTCAAACGATGCGAATTGAAAAAATATTAACATGGTTTCATAAGAAAGTGGAGTAGAAACATCAGATGATGTGCGGAAAGCAGAATTACTTACAATCGTGAAGAAAATGACATCAGCGAAGACATTCTGTGAACGAATTAATGAAAGAACATCGGCACACAATTTTCCGAGTAAAACGAGAGAACCAATACATTTGTATATCATTTATGTAAAATTCATGATCCGCTCATCGTAATAATTATTCTTTCAAATACTACATCATCCCCCTTCATTTGATTCCATTCGCAGTAATTTTATAAATGTTTCTGATTTTGCATTATTGTTACTGTTGGTGACTGTCGTTATTTTTGCCCTCTTGTTTCTGTTCGTCAAGTAATTTTATCAACATTATTAACTATATTGTGCGCTTGGAATGTGATTAATTAATTTTAATATAGAATTTTTTATTAATTTGAAAAATAAAATTTATTAATATTATATTTATTATTAATCCATCATAATTATTATTCTTTCCACAAGTATTATAAACTGACTTATCATTTCATAAATTCAAATAAATATCCATTTTAATTAGTATTAAAAATAAAAAAAATCTGAAGAAATACCTATTTAGTACAAACATAATTATTTTATGAGAAAACAAACACTGGAAGTCTCTTTTCAAAAATTAACAATATGCATATTGTGTTTAGTCTTTTTTATTGTTATTAAATAAAATGAATAATTTTATCAATATAAAACAATACACTAAATTCTACAGTTCAACTAATATTCTAATGCTTAGTTTACTGTTATATACCTGTTTTAATTAACTGCCTGTTACATATAGGAGAGTACAGAATACATATAATTTATATTGCTTTTAGTTAACATTTTCTTAATAATCGATCGATAAATCGGGCATAAATAGTTTAATTGTAGGTATTATGCAACACAGACGCTTACCAGAATAATATTAATAGTTTAGACCAGTGATGGGCAAACTTTTTAAAGAGGGGGCCAAAGGAAAAAAACTTTAGGCGGGCCAATATAATTTATTAAAAAATAAAAATACATTTAACAAAATTCTTGTGTTTTTTTATGTTACTAAGTCCTATTAATGACAAAGAGAAGAAAAAAGAGGAAAATATTTTTCATATAGCCTGTATTCTTTTTTATTTGTCAGTTTAGGAATAATGCCGCGCGGGCCAGATATAACATTTCAGGCGGCCGTATCTGGCCCGCAGGCCGTAGTTTGGCCATCACTGGTCTAAACTACTTTAGCTTGCTTAATTGTTTTCTTTTTTAATCGTGTTTCAAATAAAATCACTTACTCCAATCAATGCATTTTACCGTTAAATTTGTTACATACTCTTTTGTTACCAGCAAATTACGTAGTATATTTTTTAATATGGTTTGTCAAAATCAATTATAAAGGTTTGCGTACAGTTTACAAGTTTAGGGTTTGTCGGTTTAAAATACGAGCAAAGTGCACCTTGACGTCCTTGACAAGAATAATAATAGATCTTTATTTAGTAGTGGCATTAACAACAAAAATATGTATATTACAAATAACAGACCAATTGAAAAATCAATTTTAAACAACTTATTTATTGGTCTAATGACTTTCTCTTAAAATTTATGAATTCCTTAAATGAAAAATGCCGAATCGAATATTTAACAGCAAGTTAGTCATTTAACAGTTTATTTCAACAGGATATTGTTCATTTAAGAAAAACTGGCAACTGGCTATAAATGTCTTCTTAATCTATTCTTAAATTGCCTTAATCTATCACAATTCTTGAACTCTACATAGAGTTCAGGAACTGTGATAGATAATTAAACTTTATAAAATCACTCATAATGAAAGATTATGCAAATTTGGTCAGTAGCCACTCTCAGAATGTCCAAGACACAACCTTTCCTTGTTATATTTGGTACTGTCTGTTCAATTATAAGAATGTACGCCAATATATAGGTTGGCGATCGAAAAATCTTCAATGCTGCACGTGAATCTTTCAAGAGAGATGGAAATATTCATATCTTAAGCTTGTCATTGAACTAAGTAGTATGTACTAATGTATTGCGTGATCTACAAGACAAACTTGACCTATAAAGAAAAAAAATGGTTGAAATCAGTTTTAAAATAACAGTAGGAATTACATTTACCTAATCAAAGTCAGATTAATCCTATAGGGATTTCTGTATCCAATATTTAATTTATCCTGCAATGATGTAATGGAGCCCAAGGTCTGTTTAGTTTCAAAGTGGCAAAATCAAAGTGATAGCCTCACCTCACACTCAAAGTTCTTGAAATAAATATTCGTAGTCAATATCCACTTGTTTAATGAATACTAATTAATTAACTTGGTTGAATACAGTATGTTACAAACAGTTACACAGCTGATTTGATTTTGCTCTAGAAATGTAGTTAGTTAGTTAAAATTAACAAAATCTTTATAAATGCTTATAATTATTTATTAATATTTCTATATTATATTATGTTATCTTTTATTGTATTATAAATGTACTAAACCATGCTTATTGTTGCTTTATGTCTCCTAGAAAATAATTCATTATAAGATTCTCACATTTCTAATTCCTGTATTGTGGCACAGAGCAATAATATTTGATTTTGATATATTTTAATTTTTAATATGCGTCCATATACTTTCATCATGTAAACATTGCCCGTATTCTTTATCGAAGATGATTTGTTTTCACATATTTTTCATATGTAGGAGCTAATATTGTGACATTTGATGACAGCTGACTGTGCTTGACTATTTGAGGATACTTGCGCCATCTAGTAACAAAAACAAGATATACATGGAAACCATTTTAGGAATTGTGAATGAAATGGTGATTGAATATAACAAGAATATTAAGGTGAAGCATCAGATCTGAAGTTCGTTAACCAAAAATTTGTTATCGCGTAAGTAGGGTTTCTTGTGGTCCTAACAAAAATGTTGATCTGACCTATCACAGATAATCAGGAATATTCTTTATAGAATAGTGGAAGGGGTATTGGCGCGCGTTTAAAAGCTAAACAAACTTGAAGATCTTCAAGAAAATGATTTTAAACCACATGTCAACACAATAAAATTTAATAAAATATAGTATTTTATTTGATATTATAATATAAAAATAAAAAATTTTACTTACAATTTTATTTCAGTTATACATAATCATATAATAATAATAAATTTATTTCCATCGATCATATACAATGATATAGGAAGTCAGACAAAAAAAATACATTATTATATGGATACCTAAACAGTAAAAACAAAATTATAATTATAAGCTAAATAAAATTTATACATAAGACATATATTCATTAACAGAATAAAAACAATATAATTGTATATTATTTTATAAGGAGTTAAAGTGATACTTTTTTGTGCTCGTCCGTCAAATACAGATGAGGCACAAAATGTCACTTTTATTCCACATAAAATATGCTATTTTTTCTTCAAACGCTGGAATATTTACTTATGTCATAATTTCGCTGACACTCGTGAGTGGCAGAAAGACATTTTCTGCCGCAAGTAAACTAATGAAATTCCTTGATTTGAACGAGTGTCAGAAAAAGTATTTGACAGAAAAATCAAACTTTAACTGTATCTATAGATTCTGATATGTCATAAATTTCTAACGTTAGAAGAAAAACTATTTTATGTATCAAGGAGGAAAACAGATATTTTCGGCCCGTGGCATTATTATTAGCACCCGGAATTTTGCGCCTTGTGCTAATAACATGCTCAAAATAAAAAATCATAATTTCACCCGTGGTACACAGTATTTTATGCACAACAAAAGAACATTTAATTTTTATATTTAAAAGATTGAAACAGGTATATTTATATGTGAAAATTACATTTTGCAAAATCAAGTATTTACAATAAACAAAACTTGCTACTTTATTTATGCATCCGTCGGAAATTATTTTATTATGGGTTTAGGACCAAAAATAAGTGTTTACGCCCAATTTTCATGACTAAAAAAGTTAATTAGGAAGTATTAACATTTATTGATAGGTAATATTATTTTATCATCTGTAATAGTTATTTGTTACAAAACTGAATGTGATATTTTACTGGGCGAGAGCAAGCATATTCCAGCGTGAACCGTAGGCGAGCTTTGTAAGCTTGAAAGCCCAGTAAAGACACTTTCAGGATGTGTTACGTACATACTCATACGGTTGCCGAACTAGACTTCGTCTAGTCCGGAAATTTTCTGCATTCGTTCGAAAAACTGCATTTTTCGTCCTTGTGTAACAATTATTTTCATTTTGGTACACAAATAGTTATTTTTTGTATGTAAATTCTTGGCGAACCAACAACTCAGGTCATATGCCGCCATTACGCCTTGATCCGCTTTTAGGTGTTGACAATAGTTATTAAATAGATCGTTTATGTAATCATAAACAGATCGTACATCTTAGTTAAAGCTGTCGGTAGTAACGCAGAATACATTTGATAGAACGGCACTGTGACGTATGCTGCCCAATACAGAACACGTATGTCAGGTCTACACTAAGTCAAATTGAAAGAAATCTATTTGATACTAGTCGCCGAAGTTGACATCTACTTGCTTTGGTAATTAGACACCGTAAAATGTTACTTTTACTTAATTTTTAAAAGTCTTATTTTATTCACTGCGTTCCATGTTAATCGCATCATAAATGAAACATTAACATTCAGACAGTCTGGTACTATGTCACATTTTAAGATCATATCTAGGTATATAATATAAGAAACGTATGGCTCGTGTGTCGCTTAAGCATCGGTAGCGAAACATGTCACATTTAGTTTCTCGCGATGTATTCACTTCGCCTAGATATACTATTGAATCACGGTAACTGTTTGATTCAGTTACATGTGACTATCTATAGTGGTTTACAAATATCGACGCTATACATGATGTACAATAATATTAGAAGGATGGCATTTTGATAAACTTCTCGCTGGGTAAAGATTTGCCTGGCTGCTTAATCAGTTCAATTGGTTGACATCAGTACACCGTAGAGCTTGAGCTTATGCCACTATTGAAAATGACTTATGTTCAGGAATACGGCGACTTCAAACTCATCGTGTTGACAACGCACTTGGTGAATACAAATTCTGCTGCAAATAGTCATACATCTTGCACTCCGAAAACAATGTTGCGGGTGAATGTTATGTAGCCACTAAATACGACATATAAAATGAGATATGTTTAAATGAACAGGGACATCAAATATACCTTTTCAATGAATTCCTCCAATGTATTGTTCTTTAAAATAATTGTTTGAAGGCCAACCAAGTAGTTTCTTGTACATGTAGTTTTTTTCTTTTTTTTAAAATCATCTGAAATGTGTAGATATTAGTAAGAAAATAAATGAAGACTTTAGATTTATATCAACTTACCGAAAATGTTTTTTTTTATTACTATTTATGTATTTTGCATTTTATTTTGATGGAATGTTTGAGGTTATAAATGAAATACTTTTTATAACCGTACAATTAAAAACTTTTATGTTGCAAATATCGTTTATGGAAAGATAAATAATACATTTCAATATTACACATAATCCTGTTCCACTAGTATGCTCTCCTAAAATTGATAAAATATCTTATTATAAAAAAGTACCCATGACTTTAAATATTATAATATAATATTACACGAAAAACAAAAGTAGACATATTTCAAACCACAAATTATGAAATGGTTATATATTTTCATGTATATCTCTATGTAGCACATCTTGACACACATGATTATGACAGCTGTCATACATCCAGATCATTTTAACGCTGAGTGTATGTAAAAGTCCGTACCACTTGTGGAAAATGAGAATTTCGCGAAGTAGCAATAACAAATTCAAATTTCAAAAAAATATTTCATATATTTAATCTTATCCAAAATAAGAAACAAGTAGTACTACATAATCTTTGAACATTCAGCTTTTTGATAAAGGTATTGAAAATAATGTTTAATCTTTGTAATATAAATAAATTGGAATTGAAGTGTAAAAGATCATGATATCAAAATTTTAAGTTTGATTTTGTCAAAAATGTGTCGTTCAATTTGAATTTAAAAATTCTCTATATTTACAACTCAGGCCTTCTATAATACAAAAATTTTTTATTCAATTTGATCGTGGGACTTTTGAGAAAAAACTAAAAATACACGAAAAAGTCCTGTTTTGAGCGTTTTTTCGCATATTTTATTTTTTTTCTCTAAAGTTCCACGATCAAATTGGATAAAAATTTACTATATTATAGAAGATCAGATACTTAAGCATAGAGAATTTTTTAATTAAAATTGTTCGTCACATTTTTGTGAAATAAATTCAAATTTTGACTGTAATTTCTTTCAATATTTGTACATAACATTAATGGTATATAGTTTATTACCATACTTTGAGGTTTTGGCTTCAAAATTATATACAAAAATTAATAAGTTTCATTCATAATAAGAATAATATTTCGCTTCAAAGAGATCAAGGCAAATCATCGTTCTGATACTAGTTTCAGATCTGATGCTTCACCTTAAGGTGAAGCATCAGATCTGAAGTTCGTTAACCAAAAATTTGTTATCGCGTAAGTAGGGTTTCTTGTGGTCCTAACAAAAATGTTGATCTGACCTATCACAGATAATCAGGAATATTCTTTATAGAATAGTGGAAGGGGTATTGGCGCGCGTTTAAAAGCTAAACAAACTTGAAGATCTTCAAGAAAATGATTTTAAACCACATGTCAACACAATAAAATTTAATAAAATATAGTATTTTATTTGATATTATAATATAAAAATAAAAAATTTTACTTACAATTTTATTTCAGTTATACATAATCATATAATAATAATAATAATAAATTTATTTCCATCGATCATATACAATGATATAGGATGTCAGACAAAAAAAATACATTATTATATGGATACCTAAACAGTAAAAACAAAATTATAATCATAAGCTAAATAACATTTATACATAAGACATATATTCATTAACAGAATAAAAACAATATAATTGTATATTATTTTATAAGGAGTTAAAGTGATACTTTTTTGTGCTCGTCCGTCAAATACAGATGAGGCACAAAATGTCACTTTTATTCCACATAAAATATGCTATTTTTTCTTCAAACGCTGGAATATTTACATATGTCATAATTTCGCTGACACTCGTGAGTGGCAGAAAGACATTTTCTGCCGCAAGTAAACTAATGAAATTCCTTGATTTGAACGAGTGTCAGAAAAAGTATTTGACAGAAAAATCTAACTTTAACTGTATCTATAGATTCTGATATGTCATAAATTTCTAACGTTAGAAGAAAAACTATTTTATGTATCAAGGAGGAAAACAGATATTTTCGGCCCGTGGCATTATTATTAGCACCCGGCATTTTGCGCCTCGTGCTAATAACATGCTCAAAATAAAAAATCATAATTTCACCCGTGGTACACAGTATTTTATGCACAACAAAAGAACATTTAATTTTTATATTTAAAAGATTGAAACAGGTATATTTATATGTGAAAATTACATTTTTCAAAATCAAGTATTTACAATAAACAAAACTTGCTACTTTATTTATGCATCCGTCGGAAATTATTTTATTATGGCTTTAGGGCCAAAAATAAGTGTTTACCCCCGATTTTCATGACTAAAAAAGTTAATTAGGAAGTGTTAACATTTATTGATAGGTAATATTATTTTATCATCTGTAATAGTTATTTGTTACAAAACTGAATGTGATATTTTACTGGGCGAGAGCAAGCATATTCCAGCGTGAACCGTAGGCGAGCTTTGTAAGCTTGAAAGCCCAGTAAAGACACTTTCAGGATGTGTTACGTACATACTCATACGGTTGCCGAACTAGACTTCGTCTAGTCCGGAAATTTTCTGCATTTTTCGTCCTTGTGTAACAATTATTTTCATTTTGGTACACAAATAGTTATTTTTTTTATGTAAATTCTTGGCGAACCAATAACTCAGGTCATATGCCGCCATTACGCCTTGATCCGCTTTTAGGTGTTGACAATAGTTATTAAATAGATCGTTTATGTAATCATAAACAGATCGTACATCTTAGTTAAAGCTGTCGGTAGTAACGCAGAATACATTTGATAGAACGGCACTGTGACGTATGCTGCCCAATACAGAACACGTATGTCAGGTCTACACTAAGTCAAATTGAAAGAAATCTATTTGATACTAGTCGCCGAAGTTGACATCTACTTGCTTTGGTAATTAGACACCGTAAAATGTTACTTTTACTTAATTTTTAAAAGTCTTATTTTATTCACTGCGTTCCATGTTAATCGCATCATAAATGAAACATTAACATTCAGACAGTCTGGTACTATGTCACATTTTAAGATCATATCTAGGTATATAATATAAGAAACGTATGACTCGTGTGTCGCTTAAGCATCGGTAGCGAAACATGTCACATTTAGTTTCTCGCGATGTATTCACTTCGCCTAGATATACTATTGAATCACGGTAACTGTTTGATTCAGTTACATGTGACTATCTATAGTGGTTTACAAATATCGACGCTATGAGATATGTTTAAATGAACAGGGACATCAAATATACCTTTTCAATGAATTCCTCCAATGTATTGTTCTTTAAAATAATTGTTTGAAGGCCAACCAGGTAGTTTCTTGTACATGTAGTTTTTTTCTTTTTTTTAAAATCATCTGAAATGTGTAGATATTAGTAAGAAAATAAATGAAGACTTTAGATTTATATCAACTTACCGAAAATGTTTTTTTTTATTACTATTTCTGTATTTTGCATTTTATTTTGATGGAATGTTTGAGGTTATAAATGAAATACTTTTTATAACCGTACAATTAAAAACTTTTATGTTGAAAATATCGTTTATGGAAAGATAAATAATACATTTCAATATTACACATAATCCTGTTCCACTAGTATGCTCTCCTAAAATTGATAAAATATCTTATTATAAAAAAGTACCCATGACTTTAAATATTATAATATAATATTACACGAAAAACAAAAATAGACATATTTCAAACCACAAATTATGAAATGGTTATATATTTTCATGTATATCTCTATGTAGCACATCTTGACACACATGATTATGACAGCTGTCATACATCCAGATCATTTTAACGCTGAGTGTATGTAAAAGCCCGTACCACTTGTGGAAAATGAGAATTTCGCGAAGTAGCAATAACAAATTCAAATTTCAAAAAAATATTTCATATATTTAATCTTATCCAAAATAAGAAACAAGTAGTACTACATAATCTTTGAACATTCAGCTTTTTGATAAAGGTATTGAAAAGAATGTTTAATCTTTGTAATATAAATAAATTGGAATTGAAGTGTAAAAGATCATGATATCAAAATTTTAAGTCTGATTTTGTCAAAAATGTGTCGTTCAATTTGAATTTAAAAATTCTCTATATTTACAACTCAGGCCTTCTATAATACAAAAAAATTTTATTCAATTTGATCGTGGGACTTTTGAGAAAAAACTAAAAATACACGAAAAAGTCCTGTTTTGAGCGTTTTTTCGCATATTTTATTTTTTTTCTCTAAAGTTCCACGATCAAATTGGATAAAAATTTACTATATTATAGAAGATCATATACTTAAGCATAGAGAATTTTTTAATTAAAATTGTTCGTCACATTTTTGTGAAATAAATTCAAATTTTGACTGTAATTTCTTTCAATATTTGTACATAACATTAATGGTATATAGTTTATTACCATACTTTGAGGTTTTGGCTTCAAAATTATATACAAAAATTAATAAGTTTCATTCATAATAAGAATAATATTTCGCTTCAAAGAGATCAAGGCAAATCATCGTTCTGATACTAGTTTCAGATCTGATGCTTCACCTTAAGGTGAAACATACGGGCTGAAGTTCGTCAACCAACAATTTGTTATCATGTATGTAAGGTTTCTTGCGGTCCTGACAAAAATGTAGATTTGACCAATCACAAAAAATCTGTATAGAATAGTGGAAGGAGTATTGGAGCGCGTTTAAAAACTATACAAACTTGAAGATTTTCAAGAACATTATTTAAAATCACAGGAAATATTTCTATATGTCAACACAATAAAAACTAAAATTTAATAAAATACTGTATTTTATTTGATATTATAATATAAAAATAAAAACATTTTTATTTCAGTTATACATAAGCATATATAATAGTATATTATTTTATAAGGAACTAAAGTGATACTTTTTGTGCACTCGTCCATTAACTACAGATGAAGCACAAAAAGTCATTTTCACTGCACATAAAGTATACCATTTTTTCTTCAAATGCCGGAATATTTACCCACTCTATCATATAATTTCTCTGACTCGCGTGAGCGGCAGAAAATGTCTTTCTGCTCAAGAAATTCTTTGCTTTTAAAGAGCGTAAGAAAAAGTATTTGACAGAAAAATCAAACTGTAACTGTTTCTATGGATTCTGTGACATATTCCTGATCGACATACTTCTTTCTTTTCGTGAATCAACTATTCCTGGAGCAAGTTCTTTTACATAAAATGTCTTTAATATTTGAAGCATCCATTTAACACTCTTCATCCATTTTTATTGTCTCTATTTCTATACCCAGAGGTGTCCAAATAATAAAATCACATTCCTCTCGTCCTGTTATGAACAACTGGCCTTGTATTTGGTAATAATAATTGTGATTCGTCTTTAATTTTAACTTATCACTATCTAAAACAGAACAGAAGTTTTTTATTTTAACAGCAGCTTCTTTTGGTGACAAATGTTGAGCTGTGTATGAACATTTTGATCAACTAAACCATCTGGCGAAGCAGCTAAATATCCTGCATTAGGTTCTAAATTTACAAATAAACCACATGGTGTTACTGTAACTCCAGTTACCTGCTCTTAAACTTGTATTGCCACAGATTCTCTAGTTTTACCCCAATCAGTTGCTGCAGTTGTAATATTTCGAACGTAAAGCATTCTTTCTACAAGTGGTCCAGCTGGAAGTTTACACACTTCACCAAAGTTTGAAGTGATTAATCTATACTTCCTTTCCTCCATCCATAACATGTTTTCAGATTGTCCACGCATTTTTATTTCCAACTCATTGCGCTTGTTGATATCTACACTTAACATTGCTATTAATTTATAGTAAAATTAGGTAAAAAATACTTGCAATATAAAAATATAAATAAAGCGAGAGTAGACTTCATTTATGGAATGTATAGTTTATTCCTGGGCAACATTTCGATAGTTCTGATGTATTTACTTTGTCAGCCTAATCTTATTAAGGCAGTGTCCGCTTCAAAACTGTTAAATAAAGCTTTAATATTAATAAATAAACACTTATAAATACAATTCTACTTACCTTACATACATTTGACGTTTGAGGTGAAAACTATATCCAAAAACTTGATTATTACTTTATTATTTTGTAAAACTTGATTATTTTGCAAACAACATATAATATATTCACTATTATTATCATTAATACTCAATCTTAAAACATTTTTACATATCTGGTAGCCAAATTTAATTTAGACTGAAAGTTCGATACTTGAGTGTACATCATACGTCATCAAAAATCCGAATCACACAACGAAAACTCATGATTCACGAACACCAACAATAAATCTATGCAAATTTGAATTTCAACAATTAATTTTTATGGGATGGCTAGCACAGTGGTATGAAGTCGGCCAGTGGATCCTGAGGTCCCTGGTTCGATTCCCACAGACGACAAATTTTCATAATTTGAAAAAGCTATCCCTGTGGCTCCTCCACCACTAACATGTTTGGGGGCCGTGATTTGACGACTGGTAACCGCACTTCACGCGCAAAAATATATCACTTACCGAGATCTGCTTTAGCAGAGTGCCACATCCAGCATTGGGTAGAAGGCGTGATGATATATTTATTTATTTATTTATAATTTCTTACGAATGTCATTATATAGATAAATATAAAGCAGTGTATTACTTTCTTATAACATTGTAGTTCATGAATAAATACTATTTAAGAGCAAATAAATCATGAAAATATATGAAAAAAATTATATAAATGAAGCAGCCAAATTCACAATTTTGAGTCAGATTTTCTCAAAATTGGGCCTTACGTTTTCAATAAAAAAAATATGTATATTTAAAATTAAGATAGTCTATAACACAAAAAAAAATCAGCCAAATTAAACATAACACTTTTGAGAAAAAAAGAAAAACTCTGTTTTTCATGGTATTTTGGCCTATTTTATTTTTTTGCTAAAAATTGTCGTGTTTAATTTGGCTGAAAATTTCATCAGGCTTAGTCTGTCGTATTTATAATTTACTGTATTTTTTATATTGATATCGCAGGGCCCATTTTTGAATAAATTCAAATTAAATTTGGTGTGATATATAATTTATTTTCTTTTATTATATGAAAGATATGTCAAATTAGTAATATTATTATAAAACTTTGAACCTTAGACTACAAGAATATGTACAATAAATAATATGTTTCATATATAATAAAAAAGATATTTTATTTCAAATAGATCGAGGCAGATCGTCATTTCACCATTGTTCTGTTGTTATCTTCAGCCCGTATGGTTCACCTTAAGGTGAAGCATTAGATCTGAAACTAGTATCAGAACGATGATTTGCCTTGATCTCTTTGAAGCGAAATATTATTCTTATTATGAATGAAACTTAATAAGTATTGTATATAATTTTGAAGCCAAAACCTCAAAGTATGGTAATAAACTAGATACCATTAATGTTATGTACAAATATTGAAAGAAATTACACTCAAAATTTGAATTTATTTCTCAAAAATGTGACGAACAATTTTAATTAAAAAATTCTCTATGCTTAAGGTGAAGCATTCCGCCTGAATACAAATTATCAGTCAATTGTATTTAAGGTGAACCATACGGGCTGAAGATAACAACAGAACAGTGGTGAAACGACGATCTGTCGTGATCTATTTGAAATAAAATATCTTTTTTATTATAAATGAAACATATTATTTATTGTACATATTCTTGTAGTCAAAGGTTTAAAGTTTTATAATAATATTACTAATTTGAAATATCTTTCATATAATAAAAGAAAATAAATTATATATTACACCAAATTTAATTTGAATTTATTTAAAAATGGGCTTTACGATATCAATATAAAAAATGCAGTAAATTATAAATACGACAGACTAAGCCTGATGAAATTTTCAGCCAAATTAAACACGACAATTTTTAGCAAAAAATAAAATAGGCCAAAATACCATGAAAAACAGAGTTTTTCTTTTTTTTCTCAAAAGTGTTATGTTTAATTTGGCTGATTTTTTTTTGTGTTATAGACTATCTTAATTTTAAATATACATATTTTTTTTATTAAAAACGTAGGGCCCAATTTTGAGAAAATTTTACTCAAAATTGTAAATTTGGCTGCTTCATTTTTATAATTTTTTTCATATATTTTCATGATTTATTTGCTCTTGAATAGTATTTATTCATAAACTACAATGTTATAAGAAAGTAATACACTGCTTTATATTTATCTATATAATGACATTTGTAAGAAATTAATTGTTGAAATTCAAATTTGCATAGATTTATTGTTGGTGCTCTTGAATCATGAGTTTTTGGTGTGTGATTCGGATTTTTGATGACGTATGATGTACACTCAAGTATTGCAGTTTTATTCAAAATTAAATTTGGCTGACAGATATGTAAAAATGATTGACTAATAATGATAACAATAATGAATATATATATATATATATATATATATATATATATATATATATATATATATATATATATATATATATATATATATATATATATATATATATATTATATGTTGTTTACAAAATAATAAAGTAATAATACAATTTTTGGATATGGTTTTAACCTCAAACGTCAAATGTCTGTAAGGTAAGTAGGTTTGTATTTGTAAGTGTTTATTTATTAATATTAAAGTTTTTATTTAACAGTTTTGAAGTGGACACTGCCTTAATAAGATTAGGCTGA
Source organism: Pterostichus madidus (assembly GCA_911728475.2). Classification (NCBI taxonomy): domain Eukaryota; kingdom Metazoa; phylum Arthropoda; class Insecta; order Coleoptera; family Carabidae; genus Pterostichus; species Pterostichus madidus. The sequence continues at coordinate 11,375,009 of OU452311.1, forward strand.
CAAAGTAAATACATCAGACCTATCGAAATGTTGCCCAGGAATAAACTATACATTCCATAAATGAAGTCTACTTTCGCTTTATTTATATTTTTATATTGCAAGTATTTTGTAGCTAATTATATTATAAATCAGATTATGGTACTTAAACGGAAATAATAGTTTAATAATTAAATCAGAAGATTCCAAATTGGGTTCAAAATTATAAACTTCTTGAAGGATGACAGTTTTAAAGAATTCAGGCTATCACGAAAACTTCCAGCGGGACCACTTGTGGAAAGAATGCTTTACGTTCGAAATATTACAAGTGCAGCAACTGATTGGGGTAAAACTAGAGAATCTGTGGCAATACAAGTTTATGAGCAGGTAACTGGAGTTACAGTAAAACCATGTGGTTAATTTGTAAATTTAGAACGTAATGCAGGATATTTAGCTGCTTCTCCAGATGGTTTAGTTGATGAAAATAAGATAATTGAAGTGAAATGTTCATATACAGCTCGACATTTGTCACCAAAAGAAGCTGCTGTGAAAATAAAAAACTTCTGTTCTGTTTTAGATGGTGATAAGTTAAAATTAAAGACGAATCACAATTATTATTACCAAGTACAAGGCCAGTTGTTCATAACAGGACGAAAAAAATGTGATTTTATTATTTGGACACACATACATGTTCAAGTAAATAGTTGATTGTCCTTCAAACTATTATTTTAAAGAACAATACATTGGAGGAATTCATTGAGAAGGTATATTTGATGTCTGTGTTCATTTAAACATATCTCATTTTATATGTCGTATTTAGTGGCTACATAACATTCGCCTGGAACATTGTTTTCGGAGCGCAAAATATATGACTATTTGCTGCAATAGTTGCATTCAACAAATGCGTTGATGAATTTAAAGCCGCCGTATTCTGGAACATATACCACTTGCAATAGTGGCATAAGCTCAAGCTGTAACGGTGTGCTGATTCCAACCAATGAAGCTGATTAAGCAACCTGGCACATCTTTACCCAGTGAGAAGAATAGTATACAATTATATTGTTTTTATTCTGTTAATGAAAATATGTCTTATGTATAAATGTTATTTAGCTTATAATTATAATTTTGTTTTTACTGTTTAGGTATCCATAGAATAATGTATTTTTTTTGTCTGACTTATCCTATATCATTGTATATGATCGATGGAAATAAATTTATTATTATTATTATATGATTATGTATAACTGAAATAAAATTGTAAGTAAAATTTTTTATTTTTATATTATAATATCAAATAAAATACTATATTTTGTTAAATTTTAGATTTTATTGTGTTGACATGTGGTTTAAAATCATTTTCTTGAAGATCTTCAAGTTTGTTTAGCTTTTAAACGCGCGCCAATACCCCTTCCACTATTCTATAAAGAATATTCCTGATTTTCTGTGATAGGTCAGATCCACATTTTTGTTAGGACCACAAGAAACCCCACTTACGCAATAACAAATTGTTGGTTAACGAACTTCAGGCCGCATGTTTCACCTTAAGGTGAAACATGCGGCCTGAAGTTCGTTAATCAACAATTTGTTATAGCGTAAGTAGGGTTTCTTGTGGTCCTAACAAGAATGTGGATCGGTACAGAATAGTGAAAAAAGTATTGGCGCGCGTTTAAAAACTATACAAACTTGAAAATTTTCAAGAAAATTATTTTAAATCACAAGAAATATTTCTATATGACGACAACACAAAAACTAAAATTTAATAAAATATAGTATTTTATTTGATATTATAATAAAAAAAATTAAAAATTTACTTACAATTTTATTTCAATTATACATAATCATATATAAAGTATATTATTTTATAAGGAGTTAAAGTGATACGTTTTGTGCACTCGTCCATGAACTGCAAATGCGACACAAAACGTCAATTTCACTCCACATAAAATATGCTATTTTTTCTTCAAACGCCAGAATATTTACCCATTATGTCATATAATTTCTCTGCCACTCGTGAGCGGCAGGAAAACATTTTCTGCCGCAGGTAAACTAAAGAAATTCCTTGATTCTTACAAGCGTCAGGAAGAGTATTTGCCAGAAAAATCTAACTTTAACTGTTTCTATAGATTCTGATAAAGTATAGCTTTTTATATACAATTTTTCGCTTTCACCATTATGTCAGTTTATGCCTCTTATATATCAATATATTCTAGAGTTATGACGAATTAGAAGTGTCATTTAATGAATGATTTATATGCGTAAAAATATTTACCAATGTCTATAAATGCACCAGAAAACCGTATTTTCCGTCCCACTGAATTAATCAGATTATTTGAACTCTTTTAAAATTTCTTACTTTCCGTGTTTCTGTGGCATATTTCTGATCGACATGCTTCTTTCTTTTCGTGAATCAACTATTTCTGGAGCAAGTTCTTGTACATAATATTTCTTTACTATTGGAAACACCCATTGAACAAACTCCTCATCAATTTTTATTGTCTGTACTTCTATAAACTGAGGTGTCCAAATAATAAAATCTCATTCCTTTCGTCCAGTTATGAATTTTATTTTGATGAAATTTTTGAGGTTAAAAATGAATTACTTTCTATAACCGTATAATTAGATACTTTTATGTTGAAAATATCGTTTATTGAAAGATAAATAATACAGTTCAATATTCCACATAATCCTGTTCCACTACTATGCTCTCCTAAAACTGAGAAAATATTTTATCATAAAAAAGTACCCATGACTCTGAATATTATAATATAACACGAAAAACAAAACTAAACATATTTCAAACCACAAATTCTGAAATATTCATTTCATGTACATAGTGTAACATTTTAAAATATATCATGAATCATGACAGCTGTCAAAACGCCAGATCATTTTTGCACTGAGTGTACACCAAAGCCTTCTTCAATAGATTAAAATGAGAATTTTCCAAAGTAGCTTGAACAAATTCAAATTTCTAAAAAATATTTCATATATTTAATCTCATCCAAATGAACAAACAAGTAGTACTACATAATCTCTAAACATTCAGCTTTTTGTCATGTGTATGAACAAGAATATTTAATCTTTATAATACAAATAAATTAAAATTGAAGTGTAGCGGAGCATGGTATCAAAATTTTAGATCTAATTTTCTCAAAAATGCTAGGAACGATTTTATATAAAAATTCTGTATATTTAAGAACATGGTCCTCTATTACTTAGAAAATTTTTATCCTATTTGAATTTACAGTTTTGGAGAAAAAACAAAAAATACACAAAAAAGGCCTGTTTTGAGCCATTTTTCGCATATTTTATTTTTTTTCACCAGAACTGTAAATTCAAATTGGATAAAAGTTTTCTGAGTTATAGAGGACCACATTCTTAACAATACAGAATTTTTTAAATAAAATCGTTCCTAGCATTTTTGAGAAATAAATTCAAATTTTGAATGTAATTCCTTTCAATATTTGTACACAACATTAATGGTATCTAGTTTATTACCATACTTTGAAGTTTTGGCTTCAATATTATATACAATACTTAATAAGTTTCATTCATAATAAGAATAATATTTCGTTTCAAAGAGATCAAGGCAAATCATCGTTCTGATACTAGTTTCAGAACGCATGGTTCACCTTAACCTGGAATATTGCTCAATATTGATATTTTCATGTACTTTCAACATCAACATTGAATACTGGACACCACATGCTTGGAAGATTTATAAACTTTACTTTTCTTCATGAAATATGCCAACAGTACATTTACAGACATGATTTTATATTAGCATATATGTTAGATCTGGTAAGTTTTAGCTTTTATTATTGATATAATTTATATTTTATACATATAATTTTTTTAGTTGAAGAAAATGAGTAGTGCATCGTTATGGTCAAAATACTCAATAGTAAAATCGATGTTGTTGGTTAATGAAAATTTGGACATCACACGATTTTCAAAAGTGGTACCATTTTCCAAAAAAGTTATCAGTTGGTTATCAATCCACACAATCCAATGCATTTAATAGAGGCGAATTTCACCTGTTTATGAAAGAATCTTTTGATAAAGGTAAAAAATAAATAGGAAATTGAATAATTAGATATTCTGTAACTGTATCATTATCTATTAATGATAAGTTTTATTTCTCATAGATGATTACAATTTTGATATTACAGATTACTGACATTTCCGTAAATAATGTTAAAAATATTTTTTTTATACTGACAGTTTCGTGCGAGAGCAAAATTAATAAAAGTAAAATATAAGTAACAATAGATTATTGTGTGTGAATGGCGAAATGATGATAATTTGCAGATTAATCATTATAAATAAAACTGGATTTATAGTTTACATAGCACAGCATAATATAATAAAAATGTAAATACACATAAGTACATATACCACTTTATAGTTCACTTACATAGCATGACATGTGAAATGACCAAATTTAATTTCATATGCTATGCTGTTCTTTTGTGAATCCTCTGTCATTTTCGGAATCTCTGTGACAATTGTTTGTTTATATGTGTTAAAAATTTAAATAATTTTGTTATATTATTCGGGTTTTACTCTTTCGACTATTTCGTTTCTTCATTATTATTTTAGCAGCAGCTACTATCATAACATCGCCTTCATCCATTTTCGAGCACGATCAAAATTATAACTGCCAAAATAACACCGAATGTGGCAATAATATAATACTAGGAATATGGTTGGGAATAATATTTTGTTCACAGAATGGCGAATTGATGATAATCTGCAGATTAATCAATACAAATAAAACTGGATTTATATTTTACATAGCATAGCATAATATAACAAAAATGTAAATGCACATAAGTGCACATAATCTCTGTGACAATTGTTTGTTTATGTGTTAAAAATTTAAACAATTTTGTTATTATTCGGGTTTTACTCTTTCGACTATTTCGGTTCTTCATTATTATTTTATCAGCAGTTACTATCATAACATCGCCTTCACCCATTTTCGAGCACGATCAAAATTATAACTGTCAAAATAAAATCGAATGTGGCAATAATATAATACTAGGAATATGGTTGGGGATAATTAATTTTATGCAAGAAAACAACAAAATTTGAAACTATAAAACCTTTAAAATCTCTTTTGTTATATTATACTATGCCTTATTATGCTATGTAAACTATAAATCCCGCTTAAGGGTTGTTATAAATTTATCGATCATAAAACAGATAATCCCCCCTATTCCGTAACTCGATCATTATCTGTTAAATGTCGAAAAGTTATGACAATCCTATTTTTTTATAATTAAGATGCAGATTACCACCATTTTGTCATTTTGTGACTAAGATTTTTTATTCTGTTAAGTCTATTTTACTTTTATGCATTTTTCTCTCCTTCAAAATTGCCACTCTAAAAAAAAAAAGATATTTAACATTTTTTACGGAACTGTCAGTGAGCTGTCATTATATTACTTTTTGTAATAACAGTTATATATATTAGCAAACAAAATGCATGAATATAATATAAAAATATCAAGATAAATTGTTCTACTCTCAGAATACCGAAATTGTGATCATTTGTTAATAACGACGAAAAATAAAAATTATCATTAAATTATTGATTATTAACAGAGGATGATACTGTTAAAAAATATGGGGCAATTATTGAGTTACAGAATAGGGAGGGAATATTTAATATTTTGCTTCATTCCAGATTATTGCTATGATGTGTATAGCTAGTAGCTGTCGCGAAGAGTTTCATGCTGTATCTGAAAGATGTACAAGCTACTGACTTACAGCTGATAATTACCATTCCATTTATTATTCCTAGAATACGTCATTGGTTCTCACTGGAATTCCTTCTGTTCATATTGGTGAAAATAAAGACTGCTCTATCAATGTCAACATTATTGTCTAAAGTTGTAATGTTCATTTAATAAAATATCTGACATTTGTTCAATACTTCAAATTTCATTTATTTAATTAAATATATGATACCGTTATAACTCATTTACCGGGCTGAAATCACTTCTGTAAACATGCAAATGCGATATAGTATGAAATAATAGTATATTACATAATAAGTCAGGAAACTAAAATAAATATATCATCACGCTTTTTACTCATTACTGGGTGTGGCACTCTGCCGAAGCAGATTTCGGTAATTGATATATTTATGCGCGTGAAGTAAATACTATTCCTATGGCGCCCCCTCTACTAACATCTTTGGGGGCCGTGATTTGATGGCTGGAAACCGCACTTAACGTGTAAAATATATCACGTAAAGTGCAGTTACCAGCCGTCAAGTCACGGCCTCCAAATATTTTAGTGAAGGTGGAGCCACAGGGGTAATTTAAATTTGGTGAAAATGTTTGTCGGCTGTGGAGATCGAAGCCGGGTTCGCAGGATCCACAGGCCAACTGGATACACTGAGCCATAAATCGTTCAATTTAATCAATAATTAAAAATAAATAAATATATCATCACGCCTTCTACCCATTGCTGGGTGTGGCACTCTACTAAAGCAGATCTCGATAAGTGATATATTTTTGCGCGTGAAGTGCGGTTACCAGTCGTCAAATCACGGCCCCCAAACATGTTAGTGGTGGAGCCACAGGGATAGCTTTTTCAAATTATGAAAATTTGTCGCCTATGGGAATCGAACCAGGGACCTCAGGATCCACAGGCCGACTTCATACCACTGTGCTAGCCATCCCATCAATAATTAATCAATAATTAATCATAAATAATACAAAATGTTTAAATCTTTTAGTAAAAATTATATTGACAGCAGACTATGTATTTAAGGTTACAACATTTATTTGAATCTGGTAAAATGCCTTTTCTAATTTTGATATATAAAGTGTCACTTTTCAAAACTGACTGACGTTTTGAAAATTTATCATTTTAGTAATAGAATTCTTACATTTTTTAGTATTTGTGCGGCTTTTTCTATATCACAAGACTTGTGAGTTTTTCAGGATTATCCTGTCGTATTTATAATTTTCTTTTTTTTTCTTATTGAGATCGTATGACCCATTTTTGAGTAAATTCAAATTATATTTGGCATAATAAATAATACATTTGATTTTATGATGTGAAAGGTATTTTAAATTTGTATAATTGGTATAAAACTGAACTTTTTACTACAAGAATATGTACAATAAATAATATGTTTCATTTATATATAATAAAAAAAGATATTTTATTTCAAAGAAATCAAAAAGTCAGATCATCATTTCACCATCGTTCTGATGCTATCTCCAGTCCGGATAATTTACCTTAAATTGGTGATTAAAAAAAGATATACAGAATAATACACAATATAAGCATTTTAATTTTTAAATTGGTTACCGTATTAATGTTAAATACTAATAATTGATGTAAAAATTGTACACACATGTATTAATTAATGTAAACTTTACTACATTCGCAAGTAGATATAATATGCTGATATTTCATAAAACGACTATTATACATTATTCTTATACAACGCAATCTTAATTTTGCATGAAGTTGACATATGCTGTAGGAAACAATCCAATAAGTGTGTTAACCAACAATATCATATATAAGACGTTATTGGTTTTTAGCAATCCAATTCTTTTCACCATTTAATGCCTAAAATATAGAATCATAATAAATTTTGATTATGGACAAACAATTTTGCATAACTAACTTTAGATTTAAATAGCTTAACGAACTTTTAGAAGAATTAATATACAAAACATTATGAATTAAAATCTAACTCTGTTTACTTGTTTCTGTTATTTAATAGTTGCTTTGTATTTCATTGCAAAATTATTATATTTTTGTCACTTTGACAGTTGAAAACGTATGTCGTATATTTTTCTATTTTTTCATTCAGGTCGGTAATAAAGTGTTGCTAAATACTCTAGTGACAAGAAGCAAAAACTATTGTACACTGTCATCTACTGGTATGGCTTCAAACGTCTAGCTTTCGTTCGTCTCAGCCAACTTTCGGCTGATGCATAAAATGATGCAGACACGCCCACCTTTCGGATAATGCATAATCGGCTGCATTAGATTCTGTGCAACTAGATTCGGATTCTCTATAAAAATTACCAGACAGAAAATTTTCGGATTTTGAATAATCGGCTGATGTATATTCTCTCACAATAGATTGTTGTATTAGATTCGGCCGTTGCAATGTCACCCTTCATTTTATGTCACTGAATAAGGATATGTATGAATAAATTAGTGTAAAAAATACTACAAATTTTAAATACGCCAGTCTACATCTACTGGGAGATAGTTTAAATACTGAGCCACCATTAATTGGTTCGTATCTACGCTATTAGGAATTTTAATGAAACAGTGGCACGAGATTGTACATGAAAAATGCAATACGATAAATAGCCCGTGCTTGAATATTATAAGGATGCGTGCATTCCCAAATTATTCATACACATCCTTATTCAGTGACATAAAATGCACATATTGCCAAATTTCCAAATTATATTATTCAACACTCTAATGTTCAAATACTGCTTTTTAATATTCCTGCTTTATTCCATCACCATTTCATTCATAATTCCTAAAATGGTTTCCAAGTATATCTAGTTTTTGTCACTAGATGGCGCAAGAATCCTCAAATATTCAAGCACAGTCAGCTGTCACCTCAGACAAAACATACCTTAGACAAAGTCTGCCGTATTCAAGTCAATGCAGTGTTGTGAAGAAGAAAGAGTTGGAGTAACTTGTTGGTGAGGCGGGTGCGCGGCAAGGAGCGAGTACACTTTGATGTTATGCAAGTTGCAAACATTTGTGTAATTATTTTTATATTCTATTACTTACTTTTCATACATCAAAGTAAAGGTTAATTTTTGACATATTAAGTGTTTTGTATACGCACTTTTGTATTTAAATAAATAAAATGCTCGCGTTTGATAACCGTCATCAACAAAAATGCAACCTGCATAACACCAACTTGTACTAGCTCTTTGCCGCGCACCCGTCTCATCAACAAGTTATTCTAACCCATTCTACTTCACAACAAACGCCGTTGTTCTCCGTGTAGTAATGTTTTGTCTGAGGCTGTCACCTAATGTCACAATCTCAGACAAAACATTAGTAGACGGAGAACAACGGCGTTTGTTGTGAAGTAGATTGGGTTAGAATAACTTGTTGATGAGACGAGTGCACGGCAAAGAGCTAGTACAAGTTGGTGTTATGCAGGTTGCATTTTTGTTGATGACAGTTATCAAACGCGAGCATTTTATTTATTTAAATACAAAAGTGCGTATACAAAACACTTAATATGTCAAAAATTAACCTTTTCTTTGATGTATGAAAAGTAAGTAATTGAATATAAAAATAATTACACAAATGTTTGCAACTTGCATAACATCAAATTGTACTCGCTCCTTGCCGCGCACCCGCCTCACCAACAAGTTACTCCAACTCTTTCTTCTTCACAACACTGCATTGACTTGAATACGGCAGACTTTGTCTAAGGTATGTTTTGTCTGAGGTCACAATATTACTTCCTGAATAGCAAAATCTGTGAAAACAAATCAACATCGATAAAGAATAAGATCAATGTTTATATGATATATAAGTATATGAACGCATATTAAAAATGAAAATATATCAAAATCAACTATTATTGCTCTGTGCCACAATATTGGAATTACAAATGTGGAAATTTTTTACTGAATTATTTTCTAGGGGACATAAAGCAACGATAAGTATGGTTTAGTACATTTATAATACAATAAAAGATAACATAATATAACATAGAAATATTAATAAATAATTATAAGTATTTATAAAAATTTCGTTATTTTTAACTAACCAATTTACATTGCTAGAGCAAAATCAATCATCAGCTGTATAACTGTTTGTAACACATACAATATTCAACCAAGTTTATTAATTAGTATTCATAAAACAAGTGGGCATTGACTACAAATATTTATTTCAAGAATTTGCTCAATTTGAGTTAAGTTGCCTTAGTTTCTTCGACTTTGATTGAGAGTATCACGACTATGAATTTGACACTTTGATATTAAACAGACCATGGGCTCCATTACATCATTTCAAGATAAATTAAATGTTGGATACAGAAATCTTGCACAGAGTCCCTAAATAACTAATCAGACTTTGATTTGGGAAAATGTAATTCCTATTGTTATTTTCAAACTGATTTCAAGCATTTTTTTTTTCTTTATAGGTCAAGTTCGTCTTGTAGGTCACGCAATACCTATTTAGTTTAATAACAAGCTTAAGATATAAATATTTCCATATCTCTTGACAAATTCACGTACAGCATTGAAGATTTTTCGATCGCCAACCTATATATTGGCGTACATTCTTATAATTGAACAGACACCAAATATAACAAGGAAAGGTTGTGTCTTGGACATTCTGAGGGTGGCTACTGACCAAATATACATAATATTTATTTATGAGTGATTTTATAGAGTTTAATTACCTATCACATTTCCTGAACTCTATGTAAAGTTCAGGAATTGTGATAGATTTATGCACAGTATTATACGAATATCGTTAAAGGACAGAATATAAAAGCTTCTATAGTAAATTTAATTTAATCAACAAATTCTAATCAATTTTATTTATATTATGGCATATGTACCATTACTGTCAAAAATTCGACTGTCATTTGAATGAATAAATTTAATTTACTTTGGAAGTAAACTTATTTGTCGTTTAATTTAAGAATAGATTAAGAAGACATTTATAGCCAGTTGCAGCGCTGTTAATAAAATTTTAAGTTTCCCTTAAATGAACAATATCGTGTTGAAATAAACTCACAAATGACTAACTTGCTATCAAATATTCGATTCCGTATGTTTCATTTAAAGAATTCATCAAATTTAAGAGCAAACGGTGCAACTGACCTTTAGACCAATAAATAAGTTTTAAAAAATTGATTTTTCAATTGTTTTGTTATTAATAATATAAATATTTTTGTTGTTAATGCCAATGCTAAATAAAGATCTATTACACTTGTCAAGGTGCACTTTGCTCGTATTTTAAACAAACAAACCCTAAACCTGTAAACTGTACGCAAACCTTTATAATTGATTTTGATAAAATATATTAAAACATATATTACGCAATTTGCTGGTAACATAAAAGAGTATGTACCAAATTTAGCGGTAAAATATATACGCGTCGATTGGAGTAAATAATTTTATTTGAAACACGATTAAAAAAGAAAACAATTAAGAAAACTGTTTAATAAATTGTTTACTGACTCTACAGTTACTGGTCCTACAAAGTTAATGAACCGATAAAATTCAAACTGTTGCACGAAAAATATATTGAGATCTTTAGTTATCGAAATGTTTGTCTAGCAACAGTATCACTGTCACTGACTTGTCATTATCGATAAATGTAAATACGAATCAATTAAAAAATGGTAAAAGGAATAGAAGCCGAAATTATACGAAAAAAAAAGACAAATTTAGCTGGAAATAATTCAAAACTTTATAAATGTAATGGAAAACAAAAAAAAACGGTACGACAAATAAATTGGAAGCTTGGGAACAGCTACGAATGAAATCTCTACTCAATGCAGCAATGCTCCTAGTGACTTGTCTAATAATCCGGCAAATAGTTGATTATGTATATTTATTTATATGATCGCCCAATGTAGTTTGAAACGCTCCAGTTGCATAGTAGCATAGTTATTAATAGTTGCGTGTTTGCTGATAGAGGTATACTACATTTTGTTCTTTTTTCGAATTTTGGCCCTACTATATGAAATATTAGCATAAAAATATTTTTAATAAATCTAAATCTTTGCTTAAACTCTATTTATCAAAAATTTCTAATGGATATGATCTGTCACACAACATTCAGGATCTTGGAAGAAGTTTTATAAAAATAATTTCTTCGTCCGAGGACGAAGACATAATTCTAGCAAAATATATTTTAATTATCTCCTAGTACAATATATGTAGGTTTAATTACTTACGCTTTAATAACTAGTAATTTAAATTAAAATTTAAAATATTCTTCGATTATAAAATAACAACGGATAGTTTTTCATTAGTTCAACTTTGACATTAAACGTCAAACTGGATTTATTGAACCGTTAAATATTTATAGGTCTGAAAACAGTCCTATAAGTTGTAGGACTGTTTATCGATTCATTAAAATTATATGACGTTCATGCAACGATTTTTTGAAACCTAGGGAACCGTTAGTTTCTATTGAACCGATAAATACTTTCATGCAACCCAGCATGTGTTACATATACCTACAATTAAATTATTTATGCCCGATTTATCAATAGGTTTTTAAGTAAATGTTAACTAACAGCAATATAAATTATATGTATTCTGTATTCTCCTATATTTAACAGGCAGATAATTAAATAACAGTTGAATGAAAAACTGAGCATTAGAATATTAGTTGAACTGTAGAATTTAGTGTATTATTTTATATTAATAAAATTATTAATTTAATTTAATAATAAGAAAAAGACTAAATACATATTATCAATTTTTGAAAAGTAACTTGACGTTTATAAAATTTTTAATTCCAGTGTATGTTTTCTCATAAAACAATTACGTTTATACTGAATCGGTATTTCTTCAGAATTATTTTATTAAAAAAAAAAAACTAATTAAAATGAAGATTTATTTGAATTTATGAAGTGATAAGTCAAATTCCATATCTTTTCATTTATAAAAGTAGGTTGTGGAAAGAATGATAATTATAATGAATTAATAATAAATAAATGTCATTAAAAAAATTTATTTTTAAAATTAATAAAAACTTCTATAAATAACATTAATTAATTTCATTCAAAGCGGTCAATAAAATTAATAATGTTAATAAAATTCTTTGACGACAGAAACAAGAGGGCAAAAATAGCAACAATCACCAATTGTGACAATAATACAAAATCAGACATATTTATACAAATACTGCGAATAGAATTAAATGAAAGGGGATATAGTATTTGAAAGGATAATTATTACGATGAGCGGATCATGAAATTTACATAAATGTTATACAAATTTATTGCTACTTTTGGATTACGCGGAATACTGTGTGCTGATGTTCTTTCAGTAATTCGTTCACAGAATGTCTTCGCTGATGTAATTTTCTTCACGATTGTAAGTAATTCTGCTTTCCGCACATCATCTGATGTTTCTACTCCACTGTCATTAAATCATGTTAATATTTCTTCATTTCGAATCGTTTGAGTTACTTTGTTTTTTTTTTTCATTTTGTGATAACTACTATTATCCACTGGGAAAAAAATGTTTCTTAAGTTAGTGAATAAAGTTTTCATGATTCATGTCATCGTGGTAATCTCTAAATTTTAATTTTTACTTGAAAATCAGCAACTTGTCCACAAATCTATATGATTCACTTTTATGATTTGCTTTTAGATAACTGCTCTTCGGGCAACAATCTCATACTTTTCCATCCTTTGGTCAACACATTTTTTGAATTGTAATTTGAACTACAACAAATACTTTCTGTGCTACCATTAAACGTGTTTATTAATTATATATTTACAGGCAATCGTAGTCCAGTGGATAAAAGCGAGGTAAAACATGCGTTTCTTAATTAAGAAGCGAGAGGTGTCGAGCGTTGAAATCTCACTGACTCCAACTTATATCCAAAAATACGATTGTGTCTCAGTGGTATAAGCTATAGGTCCCCTGTACTGTAATTGGGATTAAGTTCCTGTTGTGCAGAGTAACAAATAAATAAATAAATATCAGTATATAAAATATGTTTTATTAGGTCAGTATTTTACAGTTTGCGTTTAATTAGTAAAAGCCGGTCTTTTCATATCTGGAATTATCAGCAGAATAAAGGCAAAGTCTCGTATTACAAAATAATATTCGTTAAAATATTTATCATTTGTGCTACGATTTCGATGAGATGTTTTCTAAATTTATTTTAGCGCACATTATTCCGAGATGGAAAGATTGATCATTATTATTTAAGGGACAGTATTACAAGTTGATGTAGGACATCTTTCTGTGACAAAATGTTGATCTCCAAGGTAAAAACAAATTTTGTCGAATAATGACAAATTTGAAATTACCTACCCTTAGTTAATAGCTGTCAATTTTTTGTAATTATATTACCCTCATTTTTATGAACAGATATTTTTTAAATGTTATTTTCTTTTTTCAGTTTAAATTTTATTCAATACAACTTACAATGAAAGACAAGGCAGATCAAGGACCGACGAAATAAAGATATACAAACTGTAGTTACTTGTATTTATTAGCGAATATTTTTTAACAAATATTGTAAAGTTGTGTTTCTTATAATAGTATCACTATGTTAAATATAGAAAATGTCTAAAGAAGTATCATATCGATTAAATACTATTTTTTCCTAATTTATGGATAAATATTTAAATAAAAGCTGTAGAGAATTAAATTCATCATCTATAAACTGCAATATGTTATTGATTTAAACACAAAATTATATTATTTATTTTAATATTTGTTCTCTAAATTAATAGCAGATGAAGAAATTAATTTTCCATGTTAATCTTTTTAGGATGCTCTGTTCTGCATGTAATTCGAAATATGCGTGTTTCTCATGTAAATTTATATTTAACAAATTGAAAGTAAAGCTATTGATAAGCTCATATTAGAAAGTAAAAACACTTTTATATTCTAGGTACCAAATATATTTTATAATTGACGAAACTGATAATATTTTAAAATATGTAATTCTTTCTGTTTTTGACAATTAAAACTTTACCTATTTAATATAAGAAATTGAACATATTCTATTTTGATTTGGTATTTAACAATATTTTTATAAATTACAATATAGGAAATATAAAAACATTAGTTGAAAAAAAAACAATTCGCAGGTTGTGATAAAATGCGATTTATTTTCATAAAATTTCGGGCTATTAATATCCGATATCCGAATCCGATCCGATCCGAAGTCGGATTTCAGATCGGATCAGAACTCTTTCGGATCGGATTTAATCCAAACTTCGGATAAAATATCTGATCCGAAAGTCGAATAAAATATCCGATCTGAAAGTTGGATAAACCATTCAATCCGAAAGTCGGATAAAATATCCGATCCAAAAGTTGGATAAAATATCTAATCCGAAAATCGGATAAAATATTCGATTCGAAAGTCGGATAAAACATCCTATCTGAACGTTAGATAAAGTATCCAATCTGTAGTTCGGATAAAACATCCGATTCGAAGTTCGGATAAAATTTCCGATCCAAAATTCGGATGAAATATCCGATCCGAAATTTCCATTCACACTTTTTAGGTATACACTCTGAGTAAAATTCATAAATTCCAATTCCTCCTTATAGAAATGATACAAAATGATTAGAAAACGATTCAACAAAATTTCAGATCGGATTGGATGTTGGTCGAATTTTGGATCGGATCGGATAACAAAATTTTCTAAAATGCCAATCTCTACCATCTACATTAATTGCCCTATTCTAAATTAAAACAAAAATTTGTCAGGAAACACAAATCCAAATAAAGAAATGCACTAAAATTTTTCTTGATAAAAGTAGTCTTCCAGCTTGCAAAGTTTCGATATCACTACTTTAGAACACTCCAAAATTGATTTGTAAATCCATGTATTAAAATTTGTATTTAGTCTGAACTATGAAAATCAGTTGCACACACATTCTATTCAAACTTATATTTATAGTACAAAAACAAAAAAAAACTCATAGATATAATTAATAAAGTATTGCCTACTACAAAATAAAAAATGCTAAAACTTTAATCCAATTAATTGTATTTCTCAACAGTATGTTTATTTATTTCTATTTCTTCGGTTGTTTTCAGCAGTGAAACTCAATTTAACTGTAGTTTAGTGTTTCACCAATCTCGATTATGATGAAAAATATCTAATTTTCTGGGCGCCCGGGAAAAAAACAACACTATCGATTTGGTAGGAATATATTATATATATGTATATTACACATACAGTTACATTTTCATGATTATTGTGATAGACAAAAAATATTAATAATTTGTTAGTTTAAAATATTTGATTCAAATTTACTATTTTAGTTAATTGAAAAAAGTATTTTTTTGTAGAAATTTGACAATACATACTTTATGCTGCTCATTAAATAAAATATTTTTTTACAGAAAAACTTATTCAATTGAGTGTACGGTCCTTCATGCAATACAACACTTCGTATTGCCCGAACCATCAGCAACAGGTACCGTACCGGATGACATTAGTACACGAGATGCGCAGAATAGGATTCACACAATTTTCCATTTTTTGGAGATCGTGGCCCATTCAGTAGAAAATGTTGTAAATGATCTGCGTGAATCGTTTATATCTACATTATTTTTTCAGGAACACAATCTTGGTCTTCTTGCTGATGTAAGTAATATGGTTGAATCAAATGTTAGTATGTGGAACATCTAGATTTGCTCGGGAAATAACGGAAGATGGAAAGTTTCAAATAAAAAATAAGAAACAAAGAAATAGATAAAAGAAAAATGTTATTCCGAAGTTTCACTCATATTTCAAAAACAGTTGGTGCGGTGCAACAGAACCTATGCAAATTTTGATTAGAATATTTTAAAATTAATTTGTATGATTTTAAGTGATACAATGCCAACAAATGATCGTATTTACTCAAAGCATTTTTATCTTCCCCATTCTGTTAAATAAAATCCCTTGGCAGTATTTGTTATGTAAATTACTATTAAAGCATTAGATTTTGTTGAAAATGAATGATCTAAAAGAAATAAATAATACTGATAGATCAATATTACCTGAGTAACAGTTATATTCGGTAAATTTTCTAGAAATTAATTTTCAAAACAAATCCGATTTCATAATATTTATAAATTTGTAAACATAGTGTTCCCCAATAAAAGCTGCCAGTATACATAATATAAATGATTGTAAATTTCATCCAATCCAGCAAATGTAAGTACAATGTGCACTAGAAATACTTTCAGTACTGTAGCAATTTTATTGCAAACTTCTTCAAATCCAATAAGAAAATTTTATCTAAAAATAATAAATAATATTTTTTTAAATGTATCAATATTAGTAATATTAACAGATTAATATTATCTTTGCGACAGTTACGTAGCCATGGTTAATTTTCTTGAAGCTTGTAAATTTTTTTATGCTTTTAATTGTTATCGAATAAAGCTGTGTGTCAATAAGATAATTGACCAAATTATTGATATTTAAGATGTTGTACAACTCCATAAATGTTTATAATTTATTTTAATAACTCGTACACTGATCTCTTTCTAAATTAAAATGATTAAAACACATTTCTATTGACAAACGTTAAACTAGCATTTGAAGTATGACAGCTGACGACTACTTATGCCATCTAGTGAGAAATGTAGGTTATAATGGGACACCATTTTAGGAATGGAGAATAAGACAGTGTTTGAATAAAGCGAGAAATTTAAAAGGCAGTATTTGAATATTATAGTGTTGAATAATGCACTGTGTGAATTTGGCATTATATACTTTTTATATCATTGAACAAAACTATGTATGAATAATTTAGTATATAAAATATTTAAAAAATAAATACTTTAGTCTACATCTACTGAGAGATAGACACAGTCTTCTTAATTTGGTTCGTATCTTTACTAAATTAGGAATTTCAATGAAACTGTGCTTGCACGAAGCAGTACATGAAAAAAGCAATACGAATATAAGGCAGTACTTGAATATTATAGAACTGCAATGTCACCCGGTTGCGGGCACTCACGTGACGAACTGAATTTGATGCACAGCTGATTGATGGGCAGCTGTCAGAGTTACTTCCCTTCTCACCCTTCATCATCCACATACTTTGAGACTTTGACATCGGATTAGGTTATTTTAGAATTTCGTTATATCTTTCTTGTGTGTTGTTTGTTATTATTTTGTTTCTTATTGTTTCATTTGTCATTATATTAGTTGTAAATTCTTGTGTTAGTTATTTGTCTGTTTAGTGTTTGAAATTTTCAACAAGCTAAAAACTTTTTAAAATAGCGCCCAAATAAACTAAAGTGAAGTAAGTAACGCCTCAGTCACAACATAAGCGCGACGAGGAGGGAAACAGCGGGAGGTACTCTGACAGCTGCCCACCAATCAGCTGTGCATCAACTTCAGTTCGTCACGTGAGTGCCTGCGACCTATTTGGAATATTATCAGTGAAAACTGTTAACAAAGGTGTAGTATTGTGGAATGAGCCCGGTAGAGGGCAGGAGGGAGGGAATGAGTTGGAAATGGCGGTGAGTACGCCAGGAGATATGACAGTTAATAAAGTGTGACAATAAAAAGTAAATTCGTATACGTTTATTCCAGTTCATTGAATTCCCGATCCTACATTGGCGACGAGGATAAAGTTGGCTGTAGTGCCAAACACGTACAGAGTGAATGGTACGTTTCAGAGTGTGTGCAGAGAGCTGCAAATCAAGAAAGGTTATGGCGTCATCGAGTGAACTCGAAAAATTTTCCGTTCACGAAAGCCCAGCGACGGTTTCGACGCGCTGGCAGAAGTGGCTGCGATCCTACCAATATTTTATTCTTACGAAACCGGAAAATACGTCGAGTGAAGCGAAAAAAGCGTGGCTTTTTCATCTCGTCGGTCAGGAAGTTCAGGACATCGCCGAGACGCTTACTATCAATGTGCCCGCGGGAGGGGATGTGTATGAAATCACCGTTGCTGCATTGAACGCGCATTTTTCGCCTCCGGTAAATGTCTCCTTCGAACGGTATTCGTTTCGCAGCATGTCGCAGAGCTCAAGTAAGAACATTGACCAGTACGCCGTCCGTCTCAGAAATTATGCAACAAACTGTTCGTTCGGAGGCATGCTGGACGAAATGATCTGCGATCAGATAATCGAAAAGTGCGGCTCGGGAGCTCTCCGTAGAAAACTTCACGAGGAAGGGGCAGAGTTGACTTTGGCAAAAACCCTGGAGATAGCAAGATTGTGGGTAGCAGCGAATTCCCAGGCGTTGGCTATGGAATCGCCCTCGGTCATTGACGGAGACGAAAGGTAGGAGGCAGTAAACAAAATCGGCACGAGGAAAAAGTTTAAAAACAAGACAGGCCGCGATAAGAAAGTCAAATGCTATAGGTGCGGCAGGGAAGGACATCTAGCCAACGATGATACCTGTCCGGCAGCAGATCAGAAATGCCGGAAATGCGGCCTGGTCGGTCATTTCGACGCAGTTTGCAGAACGCGTCAGAATTCAGGAAAAAAGAAGAAAGATAAAGTTCGTCAGGTGGAGCAGAGCAGCATGGGAAGCTTCAACGAAGATTCCGACGACGAAGATGAAGAAGTGTTTATGGTCAGTGCGATGACTGATTACGCAACGGACGAAGAAGTAGCGTCGGTGGAACTAGGAGGCATCGCGGCGCATATGACGATTGACTCGGCGGCAACTTGCAATCTTATCGGCAAGTCAGAGTGGTCTCGCCTCAAAGACAGGGGCATCGAGTGTAAGCTGTACCAGTCTCGCAAGAAAATATACAGTTACGGCGGGAAGAAGCCATTAAAGCTCCTGGGTGTGTTAACTACATGTATCAAGCTGGCCGGCGATAACAAGGAGGCTACCACAGAGGTCGTAGTTCTTGACGGAGAAGGCGACAGCCTCTTGGGCAAGAAAACCGCGATATTTTTGGTAGTATTAAGGACTGGGCTTCCCGTAAATGCAATAAAAGAGGACGAACCTATAATCAAGGAGTTTGCAGATGTGTTCCATGGAATAGGTAAGCTTTGCAACTTTAAATTAGAGGTTTCCATCGGCAAGAATGTTACTCCAGTTGCTCAGACGGTTAGAAAGATTCCTTTTAGCCGCAGGGCAACTCTGAAGACGACTGTTTCTAAATTACTAAAAAAGAATATTTTGGAACAGGTGGAAGGTCCCACGCCGTGGGTGTCCCCGGCTCATTTAGTCCCTAAAAAGAACGGAGAGTTCAGGCTGTGCGTCGATTTGAGAAGAGCCAACGAAGCTGTAGGACGAAAACGGATCCCGCTGCCAAACATTGAAGAGTCGCTGGAGTAATTCGACGGTAGCGCTTTTTTCAGCAAGCTCGACATCAGATGGGGCTTCTACCAAATATAATTGAAGAAAAAAACACGCTCTATCACTATGTTTAGCACTCCGTTTGGCCTCTTCAGGTTCAAAAGGCTCATGTTTGGTTTAAGTTACGCGCCAGAGGCGTTTCACGAAATCATTGCACAGATTCTGCAAGGGTGCGAAGGCACGTTCAACTTTATGGACGATATTTTTATCCACGGCAAGACAATGGAAGAACACGATGCTCGTCTACGCAAAGTATTGTCAGTGCTGAGATAGCGGGGACTCATGCTAAACAAAGATAAGTGCGAATTTGGCAAAACAGAAATTATATTTCTGGGACATCATATCTCGCAAAAAGGAATTCGCCCAACAAAGACAAATCAACAAGAGATCCAGGAGTTTCGACAGCCGGGAAACGCAGAGGAGGTGAGGAGCTTTCTGGGCACGGTAAACTTTTCGGCACGGTTTATACCGAACTTCTCGTCGATCTGCGAGCCCCTGTGAAGGCTAACGCGGAAAAATACTGCGTTTCATTGGGGCAGCCAACAGCAAGCAGCTTTTCAAAAGCTAAAAGAACTTAAGGCTCTACCGGAAGTGTTCGGGTTTTACGACGTCAATGCTAGAACTCAAGTCATCGCCGATGCTAGCCCTGTGGGTCTAGTGGCGGTTCTTGGTAAATTCCAGAAGGACGGTCCAAGGGTCATACGATACGCCAGCAGAGCTTTAACAGACGTCGAAAGGCGTCATTCGTAAGGGGAAAAAGAGGCTTTGGCTATAGTTTGGGCGTGCGAGAAACTACAAATTTATCTTATCGGCAAGGAGTTCGAGCTGATTTCAGACCACAAACCCCTGGAGGTAATTTTCGGACCAAAGTCGAAGCCTTGTGCCAGAGTGGAACGGTGGGTTCTCAGGATGCAAACCTTCAATTACAAAATCGTCTATGGTCCTGGTAAAACAAACATCGCAGACGCGCTGTCCCGTTTGTTGGACACGAACGTTGTCGCGAACGACGACGGAAAGACCGAGTATTTCGTTCACGCGGTGGTCGAGGCGGCGGTTCCGAAGGCAATGTCAATGAAGGAAATCGCTGAAGGCACCGACGCCGACGAGGATCTCACGCGTTTGAGAGAAAACTTGCGAACGGGTATCTGGACTAAAGAACAAAGGAAGTACGAGGTAATCCAAGACGAACTTGGAGTCGTCGACGGCGTTATTCTACGTGGAACGAGGATCGTCCTACCGAAAAACCTTCACGAGCAGGCATTGGAGATCGCCCACGAGGGTCATCCGGGCATTGTGGCAATTAAATGGAGGCTTCGTGTCAAGGTTTGGTGGAAGGAGATCGACAAACAAGCGAAGGCTTGGGTGAAGTCATGCCACGGCTGCCAGCTGGTTGCTCAATCTGATGCGCCAGAACCAATGAAAAGACAGCCGCTGCCCGAAGCTTCCTGGCAGTTCATCGCAATGGATTTTCTCGGCTCACTCCCGTCAGGCCATTACCTGTTGGTTCTTGTCGATTACTACAGCCGCTTCGTGGAGATGGAGATCATGAAGTCTATCACTGCGAACAAACTCTTCCCTGATAAACGACAACGGCAGGACTTTCATCGATAAATCGTTCAAGAAATATCTCGAGGATTACGGTGTCAAACTTCGTTACTCCACACCGCTGTAGCCTCAAGCAAACGGCGAAGTCGAGCGACAGAATCGGTCTATTCTGAAACGCCTGAAAATCGCTCAAGCTACGGGAGAGTGCTGGAGAGAGGAGCTGGTGAGGTTCTTGGAAGCATACCGGACGAAGCCGCATACGGTCACGGGCGTTCCTCCGGGCGATCTCATGCTCGGCCGTAAAGTAAGATCGAAACTCCCGAGTTTCAACGATCGCTCAGTCGATTATCATCTCGATGAAGAGATCAGGGACAGAGACACGTTGAGAAAAGAAGCCGGCAGACAATATGCGGATAGAAGACGTCAAGCTAAGATCAGCCCTGTCGAGGTAGGCGATACAGTTATACTGCGGCAACCACGAGTGAACAAGCTATCCACACCATTTGCCGCTACCCCTTTGAAAGTCATTCGGAAGGACGGTAACGCTGTTTCGGTACTGTCGCCGGCGGGCAAGGTCTATCGCCGAAATACTACGTATGTAAAACATTATGTGCAACGAGACTCGAGTACCTTGGTGCCGCAGATTCCCGCACGCTCGAGTACGAGTCAGCCAGTCTTTCAAGAGCTCGATCCTGTTCCAGTGGACAGTCCGTGGGCCCCGGGGTGAAATGTGAGCCTTTCGGACACAGCAGCCGAACAATCTCAGGAGGGCAGCAATGCGCCGCTAGTCGAACGAGTGATCGCTAGGTCCAGTCCAGCACGAAGTCAGCGACCAAAGAGGGCAACGAATGCGCCTGATTATCTCAAAGATTATATTTGTAAAGTCAGACACGGAATTAATCGCGGTTAACCAAAGTTTAGTCATTCCGAGTTTCGTTATTTTCAAATTTATTTTGTTTTGTTGTTTGTTAATTTTCGAGAAAAAATAATGGTTGTAGTATTGTGGAATCAGCCCGGCAGAGGGTAGGGGGAAGGGAATGGTTGGAGATGGCGGTGAGTACGCAAGGAGATATGACAGTTAATAACGTGTGACAATAAAAAGTAACTTCGTCTACGTTTATTCCAGTTCATTGAATTCCCGATCCTACAAAAGGGTAGCATCAGAAAATCATGATCCGCATACACTGCCTTATATTTCACCACAAAATATTTCTTGGTCATCGTCCTAAAATGGTGATCTTAGTGTTACATCTATCTCTCACTAGATGTAGACTGGTGCAGTGCATCAAATTCTTCAAACATATCCCTATGCAGTCACATAAAATGCATGTATGCTAAAATTCACACAACAATCTCCAACACCCTAAACCGCAGTTCCTGCTTTTGAATTACACAGTATTTTGCAACACTCTAAAGTGCAACATCTTATTGTGCAAGCCGCGCAAAATGGCGGTTGGTGGGAATATATGAATCCATCACTTGCTATAAAACGCTAGTTTGACTTTTAGCAATGTTTTGATAATAATAACTATAGATAGAGAGCAAAGATTAATAACTCTTTAAATACTGGTATAGTTTAAAATAAATAAAAAAGATAGAAAATAAAAGAATGTACTGAAAAAAATATTGTATTGTAAGTATAAACAATAGCTTTATTCCATTTGCCTATTGGTTCATTTAAATCAGTTCAGATGAATTAGACAACATGAACTGAATTAAACAAACTGATGTATTTATTGGAGATAATTACTACAAAATAAATTAAAATCAGTAATTCTATTACTGGAAATAAAGTCAGTGAAGGAATCCAGCGTAATAAATAAAATATTTGGTTCATTAAATGTAAGTTAGATCTGATCCAAATGGCAAATGGAATACGCCTATTGTGTATTTCGTATATATATATATATATATATATATATATATATATATATATATATATATATATATATATAATTATGAATCTATTATCAAAATTTCAGAATTTCAAAATGGCAGTTATAAAATGGCGACTACAAATATAAAAATACTTGAAAACTACAGAATTTATCTAATATTTGTTACTCACGGGTTTTTGGAGTCGCAGATTATGAATTCATTATCAAAATAAACCAAAATTCAAGCGAGGCCACTCAGGCGGTGCATTGTGCGAGCTCGCATATTTGAGCGTGCGGCGGGTAAGAGGAGGGTGATTCGAGAACTGTTCTATGGATGAGAGTATATAAGCCGAGGTCGAGTGGCAGAAGTTCAGTTCACAGTAGACTTCGAACGCGTAATATAAATGTGGTGAAATAAATAACAGCTCTAGTGTACGTAATATAAATAGTAGTTTTAGTGACCGTTATATAAATAATATTAGTGTTTGAATATTTATTAGTAGTATTTAAGTTTTATTGTAGTGTTAATTAATTTTAAATAAGCTCCTTCATTTTTATTTTTATTTTATTAAATAAATACTTTTATTTTCGTTTAACATAAATAGTTGTGAGTTATTTTTGTGCCTTAAACATTCTACACACTTCCAGAAAGACGAAAAACGTTACAATTGGTGTCAGGTGTGGGGTTATTAAATAGTGAAGTGTGTAATAAAAATAAATACAATGGCGCCGTTCGGTTTAAAACTAAGTGAGTTGAAAGTTGTGGACCTAAAGAGAGAGTTAGAGGAGCGAGACTTGGACTCATCAGGTTTAAAAGCAACGTTACAACAGCGTCTTCGAGAGGCTTTAGAGGCGGCCAACCAGGATCCTGAAGAATATGTTTTTGAAATTAGTTCAAGTGACAATCGTAAAATATTGGAGAAAATAGAGGAGAAATTAACAGAAAGTTCTAGAACTTTGGAGCGGAAGTTGGAAGAAAGTTCTAAAACTCTACAAGAAGCATTAACAGGATCTGTGCAACAACAGTTAGAAGAGAATTCCAGAAAATCTGAAGAACGTTTTAGAATTCTAAAGGAAGAACGGACAGAAAATTCTAGAACCTTGGAGCAAAAGTTGGAAGAAAATTCTAGAACCTTGGAGCAGAAGTTGGAAGAAAGTTCTAGAATGCTAAAAGAAGATTTGGTGGAAAATTCTAGAACTTTTGAACAGAAGGTAGAAGAAAGCTCCAGAATCCTAAAAGAAGAATTAGCAGAAAATTCTAGAACTTTGGAACAGAAGTTTGAAGAAAGTTCCAGAATCCTAAAAGAAGATTTGGCAGAGAATTTTAGAATTTTAAAAGAAGAATTGGAACAGAAGTTAGAAGAAAATTCCAGAAATTCTGATGAACGTTCTAGAATTTTAGAACAAAAGTTAGAAGAGGATTTAAATGAATTGAAATACGAATATGAAAAGAAAATAGAACAGTTAGAAAATAAATTCCTCACTGCAACTGTAGCATCAAATTTATGTCCTGGTGTGGCTGAAACAGAAGCAGCAAGTGAAAGGAAAATAGCAAAAGGTGAGACTGCATCAACAATTCGTATAAAAACACCGGAATTTGATGGAAAAACATCGTGGCCGAATTATTTGAGGCAATTTGAAGCTGCTGCAAAAGCTAACGGATGGTCACCGAGAGAGAAATTAATTTCATTGACAGTAGCGTTGCGTGGAAATGTCGTCGATATTTTGCAGTGTATCAAACGCAATTAAGATATCGATATCAGAGGTCGAATGAAACTCGTCAAGAATTTGAAACTGACGTTGCTCGCTTGGTTCGCCTCGCACATCCTACAGCTCCGGACAGCGTATTAGAGTGCTTAGCTATTCAGACATTTATTTATGGAATCCAAGATGGCGCAATTCAGCAAGCACTAAGATTGGCTCGACCAACAACATTAGCCGAAGCACTGATTCATGCTTTAGAACAAGAAGCTGCAAAGCTTGCTTCGCGTAGCCAATCCAGGGTACAATCAATTAACAGCGCAATGAAGAACGAAGATAATGAAGATATGGAAGAGAATCTACGACGAATCGCTACCGAGGTGCTTAGAGGCAAGAAAAAATGCGTTGTTGGAACTACGGTGAACTAGGACATCCGCAAAGGTTTTGTAGAAAATTGCTGAAAAAAAACAGAACCTAAGTCAGAAAAACTAAGTCGGGTTGATAGGAGAGGACAGTCGTCGACCTGTAATCTGGTAACATCATATTCCATCGGACATGTCGCCTCTCTTCATCGGAAGGCCACTCAAAATGCTGGATACGGGTGCGACAAAAACAATAATATGACTTGACTAAGAAGTTTGCACCAACACAATTATATTCGACGAAGTGGCGATTACGTACAGCAACTGGAGAACTAGCTACTTCATCAGGAGAGTTAGATGTGACCATCAACATCCGAAACACCTCCCTCAAACATCGTGTGTTGGTAGCCGAAATCAAAGATGGCTTTATTCTTGGAATGGACGTCATGGAAAAATATGGTTTTAAACTGGACCTCAAGCACGGCGTAATAGTGGTAAATGATGAAGAACTCGTACTGCATCCACGAGAGGACGAAGTTGCACGTGCTTTAATAACCGAAGATGTAGTACTTCCGGAGCGAAGTGAGACAATTGTGGAAGCACAACTTGAAGGAAAATTTTGTACAGGAAATGTTACCATGTTGGAACCCCGAAATAATGATGAAGAAACTGGTTGTTGAGTGATGGTTGGAAAATCACTGGTAAGGGCCAACAAGATAATACCAGTTAGAATAATGAACATAAATAAGTATCCGGTCACAATTAAGCAAGGCACTATAGTAAGGGAATGTTCATCCGTATCTTCGATTATCAGAACAATGGTAGCTCAGAAAACCCCAATTAGCAAGATTCCGGATACTTTGCTCAATCAAATATCAACATCTTTTCACGGGCTGACATCAGAGGAGAAAATCAAAGCGAAGAGCTTAATTAGCAAGTATCAAGACATCTTTCAATATAACAAGAAATCCAAGGACAGAACGAACGTTGTTCAGCATAAAATCTATACTGGAGATGCAAGACCCATCCGTCAAGGAGCAAGACGATTACCACTGGCAAAGCGTGAAGAAGCCGAAAAGATAATTGAAGAAATGAGGAAAGAGGTCGTGATTGAACCTTCGAATAGTTCATGAACTTCACCAGTGGTATTAGTGAAGAAAAAGGATGGATCCACCCGATTCTGTGTAGATTACCGTCAACTTAACAACGTGACGAAAAAGGATAGTTATCCACTTCCCCGAATAGACGATACACTGGACACGTTGGCTGGGTCAAAAATATTTTCTACGTTGGACCTAAAAAGCGAATACTGGCAAGTTGACTTGGAACCGAAAGACCACGAAAAGACAGCTTCTACCATCGGTACAGGACTTTGGCAATTCACAGTTATGCCATTTGCAACATTTGAACGACTTATGGAAACTGTGTTAGCTGGGCTGTCATGGAAAACCTGTTTGGTGTACCTCGATGATATTATTGTGGTTGTAAAAACGTTCGAGGATCACATGAAGAATTTGGAAGAAGTTTTTCAAAGATTGAAACAAGCAAATCTCAAGCTCAGCCCGAAGAAGTGTCATCTGTTCCAGGAGAAAGTGTACTATCTCGGGCATGTGGTTTCTGGTAAGGGAATTACAGTGGATGAAGACAAAATAAAAGCTGTAAGGGACTGGCCAGTACCAAAGGACAAGCATGAATTGAGAAGTTTCCTTGGTTTATGCACTTACTATCGGCGATACGTGCAAGGATTTGCTAACATTGCTAAACCACTGACACGGCTTACTGAAGAAGGTAGAAGA
This sequence comes from Pterostichus madidus, assembly GCA_911728475.2. NCBI lineage: Eukaryota > Metazoa > Arthropoda > Insecta > Coleoptera > Carabidae > Pterostichus > Pterostichus madidus. Next base: position 11,402,286 of record OU452311.1, read on the forward strand.
TTTGTTTGGGAAAACGACTGTCAAACAGTATTTGAAAAATTGAAGGATTTTCTGACAACCGCGCCAGTCTTAAGTTATCCTCTTCCGGAAGGCAAATTCATTTTGGATACCGATGCCAGCAATGTTGGGATTGGCGGCGTCCTCTCTTAAGTACAAGGTGGTTGTGAAAAAGTTATTGCCTACTTCAGTAAGACACTGTCGAAACCGGAAAGGAACTATTGCGTCACCAGGAAAGAACTGTTGGCAGTTGTGAAGTCCACTGAACATTTTTACAAATATTTATATGGCAGAAGATTCCTGATAAGAACCGATCATGCTGCATTGAAATGGCTATTACAATTCAAAAATCCAGAAGGTCAGGTAGCCAGGTGAATCGAAAGGTTGCAGGAATATGATTTTACCATTGAACATTGGGTGGGAACTAGCCATCGTAACGCTGACGCGTTGTCCAGGAGACCATGTTCCGAAGAATGCAAGCATTGTTGCCGAGTAGAAGAGAAGCAAGCTGCTGCGTTAAGAACAATGGTAGTCGATGATAAATGGCAACCAAAAGAATTGCAGAAAGATCAGGAAAACGATCCGGATCTGAAGATTGTAATAAATTGGAAGAAAAACGGGGACAAACCGATCTGGCAAGATGTTGCACCATATTCCCAAAATGTGAAATCGTACTGGGCGCAATGGGACTCTTTAATAATTGAAGAGGGTCTTTTAAAACGTGTTTTGGAGAATTCGGAAGGTACAGAGCAGAGAACTCAGTTACTAATACCTAAGAACAGGGTACCTGAAGTGTTGAAGGAGATCCACGACGGATCTGCTGGAGGACACCTTGGAGTCAACAAGACTTCTGAGAAGTTGCGGGAACGATTTTACTGGCTAAATGCGTAGTTTGCGCTGCAAGTAATGGGCCAAATAGGAAACGTAGAGCCCCAATGCGTCAGTACAACGTAGGAAGCCCATTTGAACGCATTGCAATCAACGTGACTGGACTATTTCCTGAAACTGATGATGGCAACAAGTACATACAAGGGCGGTCCGATAAGTACTTAGCCTCACCGCCAGATAGCACCACTATCGCAAGATAAATTTTGTATCGATTAGAACATTCTCGTAGACAGCTACTGTTAAATTTTCAGCCGAATCGGACCCGTAGTTTTGTTTTGACCGCGTGTGGAAGCGAGCAGATTTGAGAAAAATGGAAAAAGAACAATATCGGTCGGTGTATCGATTCTTGTTTTTGGAAGGGAAATCGCGCAGCGAAATCAAAGAACGCTTGAATGCTGTGTACGGGGACTCTTCTCCTTCGATGGTGACCGTCAAAAATTGGTTTAACGAGTTTCAACGTGGTCGCATGTCGGTTTTTGATGAGCCACGCCCAGGTACCCCGAAGACGGCTACCACGGAGGATAACGTAACAAAAATCCACGATCTCGTATTGGCAGATCGCCGATTGAAGGTGCGCGAGATAGCTGAGACAGTAGGCATCTCAAAAGACCGCGTGGGTCATATCCTGCATGAGTTATTGGGAATGAGAAAACTGTTGGCGCGATGGGTGCCGCGTTTGCTCACTCCGGACAACAAGCGCATCCGTGAGATTACTTCAGAGCAGAGTTTGACGATGTTTAGGCGCAATCCGAAGGAGTTTCTCCGTTGACGAAACATGGGTACACTGGTACACACCAGAGACCAAGGAACAGTCGAAACAGTGGACTTCACCCGGCGAACGTGCTCCAAAGAAGGCGAAGACTGTCCTATCGGCCGGAAAGATGATGGCCACCGTTTTCTGGGATTCAAAAGGTGTGATCTACATCGACTACCTGGAGAAGGGCAAAACGATCACAGGGCTCTACTATGCCGAATTATTGGCCGAGTCGACGCCGAATTGCAGAAAAAACGACCCCATTTGGCGAAGAAAAGAATGCTCTTTCACCATGCACACACCTCCGCCGTCGCCACGGCCAAATTGATAGAATTAGGCTACGAACTGCTGCCCCATCCACCGTATTCTCCGGATTTGGCCACGTGTGGCTTTTTTGTTTCCAAATTTGAAAAAGTCTCTCGCCGGGCAGATATTTGAGTCGAATGAGTAAGTTATCGCCGCCACGGAGGCCTACTTTGCAGAAATCCAGAAACCGTATTTTTCAGGCAGGTTAAAGAAGTTGAAGCATCGCTGGATCAAGTGTATCGAACTCAAAGGAGATTATGTTAAAAAATAAATCGCAACTTTTCCAAAATTTTTGTTATTCTTTTGTTGGCTAAGTACTTATCGGACCACCCTCGTAGTAGTCGTCATGGACTACTTCAAGCAAGTGGATTGACGCTTATCCCCTGCCCAACCAAGAAGCAATCACCGTCGCTGAGGTAATGGTGAAGGAATGCATATGTCGATTTGGATTACCGCGCGAAATACACTGCGATCAGGGAAGAAACTTCGAGTCTGTTTTGTTCCAAGATAGCTGCAAAATATTAGACATTCGTAAGACAAGAACGACTGCATTACACCCGCAGTCGGACGGCATGGTTGAGCGAATGAATGAACGATCAACAGATATCTGTCGAAAGTTGTCTCTAACCACCAAAGAGACTGGGATCGTCATCTGCATATGTTTTTGATGGCATATCGTTCATCTGTGCATGAAACAACAGGACAGATACCCGCGAATATTGTATTCGGACGTGAGTAGCGGTTACCGTGCGATTTGAAATTTGGATGTAAACCTGGAGAAGATCTAGCTGGGGAAGATTACGTCACCGATTTACGAAGAAGAATGAACGACATTCACGAACAAATTCGTTCAAACATCCAAACTTCAAGCGACAGAATGAAAGATCATTATGACATTAATGAATAAATCAGGTTTATGAAACGTTAAAAACGATTTAAATAACGAGAACTTTATTTAAACAGTACGTGGCTATTCGACAATACAATAACAACACATTTTGTACAGTATCAACAACATGAAATTAGTTACTACTCTACTCTCTAGTGGCAAGCGCGGGAACTAACACGCGCCAATTCAAATACAAACATAGAGTGCGCGATAAACAACAAATATCAATAGACATCAGGGCAGAAAAGGGAGGATATGGAACTGGAGAGTCGGTGTGGTTATATAACCCACAGAAGCGTCGTGGTCTATCGCCGAAGTTACAAACATGCTGGGAGGGACCCTATGAAGTGATGAAGCGGATAAATGACATTATCTACCGTATTAAAAAAATACCGACTGAGAAGCCGCGAGTAGTCCATTTTAATCGACTGGCCCCTTTTTCTGGAAATAACCAGGAAGTTAGTGATGTTTGTGCAGCATGAATTAACATTTGGAGACTTCATGAAGAAATATTCCACCGGTCACAAAGCACGGTACGGCGTGACAAAATAAGAACATCGAGATCTATTCCTGGTGCCTTTGGAGTATTCCATTGCCCACTGTGTGGCGGAAGACCTAAACATATCTCGAGGAATTGCTACGGTATTTAAAAAGAAATTTGGACGGCTATAGGACCTGTCCAATCAATGTCCATCTGTTGGAAGAACACTAAAACTGCGAGATAACTCAGAACTCAAACGGTTCCTTTACTATTTAGTCACCAAGGCACGATCATCTCAAAAGCCCACCTATCGCACTTTATGGGAGGCACTGATCGATTTGAGGGAACATCTTTTAAATAACGATGTTATGAAGCTGGTGGTGCCAAAATTGGGTTGTGGACTAGATGGGTTGGAGTGGAGAATAATTAGGAATTTGTTAGAAGTTCTCTTCCACCGCACCGGAATTGAAATTCGCGTCTGCAGCTTTGACCCCAAAGGAAGAACAAAATTAGATCGCACTGTGGATTGCCACTTCTTTAAGACCTCAGGATGTATCAAGGGTTCGACTTGCAGATTTCGTCATAACTTCTCCGCAACCCGTCAACTTCTGTTCCGAGACGAAACAATTTTTAAGGAGGGGTCAGTGTAACCAGTTTAAGGCCGGTCAGTCGAGAGCGTTCCAGAAACTGCGTTGCAGCGAGGCCACCCAGGCGGTGCATTGTGCGAGCTCGCATATTTGAACGTGCGGCGGGTAAGAGGAGGGAGATTCGAGAAATGTTCTACGGACGAGAGTATATAAGCCGAGGTCGAGTGGCTGAAGTTCTGTTGACAGTAGACTTCGAACGCGTAATATAAAGGTGGTGAAATAAATAACAGCTCTAGTGTACGTAATATAAATAGTAGTTTTAGTGACCGTTATATAAATAATATTAGTGTTTGAATATTTATTAGTAGTGTTTAAGTTTTATTGTAGTGTTAATTAATTTTAAATAAGCTTCTTTCATTTTTATTTTATTAAATAAAGACTTTTATTTTCGTTTAACATAAATAGTTGTGAGTTATTTTTGTGCCTTAAACATTCTACACACTTCCAAAAAGACGAAAAACGTTACAATATATTTAGATTCCTTGTAATAAACTCTTACAAGCAGATTCATAAAACAGATTAATGGTAACACCATTTTTAATATTACTTATAATTATGTTTCAAATTAAAACAGATTCAAGAATTTGATTAAAAATGATGTTAATTAATAGTCTTTTTAACTCAAATTAAAATAAACTTGTTCCTCAAATTGGAAAAAGAGTTACAAACGAAATAAAAATTGGTGTTAGCACTAATCTGCTTTGTGAATCTGCTTGTATGAAATTATGAATCCGCGTTATAAATAAGATATTTTATTAAATCATAAATTTCGCAGTTCTACGATAGTTTGGCAAACTAAGATTTCAAAAAGCATAATATTTAGACAATACCAGATTTAAGATAAATAAACTCTAACATTACATTTTTAATTCAAATAGATTATTCGAAAGCTTTTGACATGGAATTAAACTTACGGGTTGTCCATCATATTTATCAGATACATTAATTAATAAAGAATATAAATACATTCTAAGGGAAAAGGATTTGTACTCAGTACCGTCTTTTAATAAAGTAAAATATAAAGGTTCTTACTCATACTTGGCTCCAACAGTTTATAACAGTATTCCAAACACTTTAAAATCTTTATCTTTGAACACATTTAAAAACCATGTAAAATGCTTATTGAAGTTAAAATGAAATCTTTGATTTAGTTTGAATTTATAGTTAAGTCAAAATGTTGTGATTGAGATCCTAGCTTTGTTGACATCATTTTTTGTTTTTGTTTTGTATTTATTTGTACTGGTTAGGTGGAAGATCAGCCTGTGGAAGATCAGCCTGTGGCTGAACCTCGCCATTGATGTGAATCAATAAAGCTATTATTATTATGTTATGTGTTTCTGTTTTGTCTGGAAAATTGTCTTCTTTATTTGATCAGAGTTGTGGTTTCATTGTAAAAGTTAACTGGTTTTGAGAAATAGACAAAATAGTAATTTACGGCTGCTAATTTCACTATGGCTAACTGTAGTATGATGAAGCGTTATGCAAATTCAGCATATTACTAATTATTTCCGCCAAACATTTTAATATGACTAGATTAATGAACTGCAGAAGTTATTTTTTGTATTGTAATACTTTTACGTGAATGTATTTATTTCTTTAAATTTACGCTGGTAGTCCTAATTAGATTAACTTACGTTTTTTAACTGTAAAACTTTTCTTAACTACTATTTTATCCCTAATTTTGTATATTTGTCAGTATCCTCGTTAGGTATTAAAATGTATGTATTTAATGTACAATAAATATTTTGTACGACCGGATTAAATGTCAATTTGTGTGAATTTAAAATAATGTTAATAAATAATTTTTTCTTCGAACGGAAGTTCAGTGTATATTTTGTACTGTTTTCATGGATTTTGTTTTTATCAAAACTTTATGATAATTCATCGGAAAGTAGATTAATTAGTGTAGGGATGGCCGGGATCAAATTAACACTTTGTTGACCGGTGACGAGTTAACTCGTCTTTTCATGCCCAATAATAGCCGGTGACATAACATTGTTTCTGTATAAAATTGCCGGTCAACAAAGTGTTAAAATAATGATGATCTGTAATTTACTAGATATAATATATCATAAAGGCACATAAAAACTTCTGTCACACACACACTTCGTTTCATAACCAAAGTCGCCCTCATAGAAAAGGGAGGGTCGCCCTCATAGAAAAGGGAGGGTCGCCCTTATCACACCACAGAAAACCTGTATTACGTACATGACCGAGTGCGTCTGTGTAGTGCTGCAGTCTATATAGAAATGTCGCGCGAAATGTTTAAATTTGAAAGATTTGACCAATTCGACCAGACTTGATACTTGATCGTCCTCGATTACGTTTATCACGTTGCGGTATGGACGAGTAAAGCTATAAAGAAAGGAACTGTCTCCATTGCCGTCGACGACAACATTGTATTTTATGAATCGTTGTCAGCATTTTAAAAATGCGGTCTACTTGAAAGGAAAGTAATTAAAGATGTGGTTTGGTCTAGGTTGAAATGTTTGTTTTTAGTTTAAATCCACATATAAAACACTTTGAAAACTATTTAAAAAAATTTCAAATGAGCAGCTATAGCGCGACTTCGGTGTAAAATGTTCAACTAGCGAATTCATGAAATTTTAATGTGAAATTTAGCAATATTATAGGTGCCGGCAACGGAGACAGTCCCATAAAGAAGTTAATTTAAATATATTATTATTTTTAACTTCTATTAATTAGAATTGATTCCTGTTGTATAGTAAGAATATAAAAACGAGCTCATCATCATAAAAGTTTCAACTATGCACAACACTATTTTCTTATTTAAGTTTGATTAAGAACTAAATTTTGTTGTAATGTTTAAGTAAGTGATAAAGAATAACCACTTTATTATATTCAATACTAGCTCTGCTTGAAGCAGATATCCTCTTTTTATTTAAAGTTACAACAAACTTTTAACATTTGCTATGATCGGTAGAGTCTTCAGCCGACAGATTTAAAAAAGAAAGTAGATGGGAGCGAATTTCACTGGCTTTCATGTAAAAAAATGCGTAAAAAGTTTATACATTCATAATTTAAAATGGCTGGACATAAAGGATTCGGAATATTTATACGACAGTCCACGAACCTAGTGCTAAATCATGCAAATTTTCAAAGTGATCCGACCGAGCGCAGGTGTGAATTTCTGTAAGTAACTAGCAAACTAAGAACGTTATAGTACTTTTGTTGTATTATATTCTGATGAAAAGTACTTTAATTTTCTTGTAACACTTCGACATTGAAAAGTGCACTAGGACGAACAATTTTGATGAGGGATTCGTGTATTGAAAAATTTCAACATAAATATAATTATCAAGAAGGATGGATCATCTAAAACAAATCCCTGGTCTAACTTTCTAGATTAGATTTTTTCACACGTATCAAGACGGTTGGCGTCGTCCTACATTTTATATATGTGAAACTTCTCGAACCATTTATCTGAAAGTATAATTCATGAAAAACATGTTTTCAAAAAAATTGCCTCTTCATTTATTAAAACGACTAAAATTTCATAAGATAAGAAATACTGAGCTAAGTTTTTTGTTTAACAAAGTAATTGACTTACCAATTACTCATCAAAATAATTTTTTAATAGTTACAAATAATTTCACTTATTAATACATCAACACAAATTTATTTCTGGTTATATTTTCAATGTAAAATTCGTATCTAAACAGCTTTTAATGTATACAAATACCGTAAAATGTCAATATAATTGATAAATTAATTATTTCTTTTCATCGTATCTTTTATTATTTTATTTTGTTTATGTAATTTGGATGAAGCAAAGATAATGGTTTTCTTCCTGACTTACAACTTCAATTGCATCTAGGCATGTCGATTTAAAATCGAGTAAAATAATCGATTTCTTAGATCGATCTGAAACAGTGAATCGATTCATAAACACCTCGAATCGAACCGATTTACGTTATAATAATAAAAAAGTAGTAATTGCCAACATTACTTATTTAAGTCGACTTCAAAACAGCGAATCCCATCACTTATTGGCATCATCAAAAAAATTCTTTGTATGATTCAATAAAGCCGATTGTCAATAAATATTTTTGTATTGTTGGAACATCCGTCCCATGTGAGCGGCTTTTTTTCATTGCAGGAAATATTGCAAATGACGAAAGAGGTCGCCTAGATCCGGAACGATTAGATAAATTAATCTTTTTTAAATCACTTGACTTAAAATATTGGGATATGTAATAATTAATTTATTTAATTCAATAAACAAATATAATTTATTTATTATTTTATTTCTTGATTGTAAGTTTGCATAATAACTGTCAAAAAAATCAACTTACGAGAATCGATCTTTTAATGCTCGATTTAATCGAGAATCGATTCTAGTGCGTTCGATTCGTATCGAATCGAAGATAGATTTTTTTTAGAATGAATCGACATGCCTAATTGCATCACATTTCATATATATATTCCCTGCATATAAAAAGCCAATTAATATTTCTTTTAAACTTCTCATTTACCTAGGCATTTACTTTTTATGACGTTTATTACATTATTTGAATTGTACTATACTGCGTATAACAATTTTAAAGTCATTCTATACAGGCTGTTAAAAAAGTTCCGGGACGGTGAAATATCTCGAGAAAAACACATCGAATCAAGAAACCAAAAAACACGTGTTTCATATTTTGCAAAAAAAAGGCTTGTGGCTACTTGTAATTATGTTGATTTTTTTATTTGATTCAATGTTTATTTCTTGTGATATTAGACCGTTTTTTACTTTTCTTTCAGAATCATGTCAAAACTTATTTTTGCGTTTAGAGCGCCATCTATTCCGAATTGGAAAAAAGTTTCAGATAAAATTAACTTATTTTTTTTTCGCAGAATACGAATCTGTAATAAAAAATGGGGGTTCCCATTTAAGGTTTCAACGTTGCCCCCCCCACCCCCTGGGGGTGGGGGTTGGGGTTTGTCTTTGGTGTGCTTAGATAGGTTTTTGCAAAATATGAAACACGTGTTTTTTGGTTTCTTGATTCGATGTTTTTTTCTCGAGATATTTCACCGTCCCGGCACTTTTTTAACAGCCTGTATATCTTAATTTTCAAACTATGCATATACATTATGCTTAATAATTTGTCAAAATAAAGTAAATTAGTGTGCTACATGATATGTTTTATTATAATTATTATTATCTACATTATAAGATGAAGAAAATATTAATTTTATTATAAATCTCGTATGTATTTGATATCATTATGAAAAATATAACAATAAACCAAAAGTAACTAACAGTATTGAACTGGGTGAGACAACGGTGAATAAATAAATATAAAAGTTAAACTATATCAGTATTTAAAGAGTTATTAATCTTTGCTCTCTATCTATGGTTATTATTATCAAAATATTGCTAAAAGTCAAACTAACGTTTTATAGCAAGTGATGGATTCATATATTCCCGCCAACCGCCATTTTGCGCGGCTTGCACAATAAGATGTTGCACTTTAGAGTGTTGCAAAATACTGTGTAATTCAAAAGCAGGAACTGCGGTTTAGGGTGTTGGAGATTGTTGTGTGAATTTTAGCATACATGCATTTTATGTGACTGCATAGGGATATGTTTGAAGAATTTGATGCACTGCACCAGTCTACATCTAGTGAGAGATAGATGTAACACTAAGATCACCATTTTAGGACGATGACCAAGTTGATGCATGACTAGTATAAAGAAATATTTTGTGGTGTAATATAAGGCAGTGTGTGCGGATTATGATTGTACATGCAATCCCTTAACAAATTTAGGTAATGTTAATCTTTATCTTACATTTTTAGTGTATAACTATTTTTTATTTTAGGACCGAAATTAAGAACGCACGTCAATAGAAGTTGTGAAGAACTAATATATGTTAAAAAATCTATTTTAGAACGAAAAGTTTCTTTAAAATATCTGTTTTTACATTTGCCAAGTTCTAAAACAGTTAAACTGTCACTAGCTCTGGAAATATGGTATATGTTGTAAATAAAACTTTTACAAACAAATATGTAATATAATTATAGAATTGACTACTGTAATTGTGCCTGGTTTATCGTTTTGTCAATTTAAATTTTAAGACAGTAAATACCTCCTTGGTTTCCATGAAATTATTTTACTTTATTGTACAAAATAAATCAAAACGACACAGTATTTTATCTTAATTACAATGACAAAAACTTACAGCGAATTAAAAATTTAAAATATTGACATTCAACATCAAACTGTGAAAACTGCACATTTATTTTCGTGACACGTTTGCATTTTATTTATTTTTATTTATTATACTAACAGTTGTTCCACTTGTTTCTAATTTTATTGTTATTGATATACGTAGCTGTGATCTTACACCATAAAAATTAAATTACTAATTCATGAGTACCTCTTAAGAAAGGAACAACTTGGTAGCAGTATTGTCTTTTTAAAACAAAACATTCATATTGCACTTTTATTTGTTTGTATTTTGCCATCTTTTAGAAGGAACATTTGTCGGAAACTTTACCTATTTGTATCAGTGAGAACGATACATATTGTACTCATTTTTCTGTATATGAAATATCTACAAATAGAAACAAAATACATTTTAATGCCGAACATTTATGTTTAAGTTTTATGCCATTAGAAATAATATAACTGAACCTGCAATTAATAAGATGTTTGGCTTACAAAAAACGTATTGGTAAAAGTGCAGTATACGCCCTTGTCCAGTTTGTTATTTTGTTGATAGATGGCAGGATGGTGGTCTGTAATAACAAAATGAAAGATATCCAGTGGCTCCAAAACAATGGTATAGTGTAAATAATAAATTATTCACGGATATTGACGAAATATCTCACTAGTCAATTTTTTCAATTTTTATCACTCCTAGATCTTGACCTAGTATCATTTTATTTTAAATAACTCAACTCTGATCATTATTTTTTTAGGTTAGCTCGCTTTGCTCGCACTTTTATCAAACAAACCCTAGGCCCATAGAACCAAGCCATTATATTCGATATTGGTGAAACTTTTTTTTAGGTTAGCTCGCTTCGCTCGAACTTTTAACAAACAAACCCTAAGCCCGTAGAACTCACGCCCAACAGAAACAAGCCATTATATTCGATCTTGATGAAACTAATTTTTTAGATTAGCTCGCTTCGCTCGCACTTTTAACAAACAAACCCTCAGCCCGTAGAACTCACGACCAACAGAACCAAGCCATTATATTTGATCTTGGTGGATTTCATTTTTTAGGTTAGCTCGCTTCGCTCGCAAACCCTAAGCCCGTAGAACTCAATCCCAACAGAAACAAGCTATTATATATTATCTCAATGGAACTCATTTTTTAGGTTAGCTCGCTTCGCTCGCATTTTAAGCAGACAAATCCTAAGCCCGTAAAACTCACAGCCAACAGAAAATACGTTTTCCGTTTTGAGGAACCAATCTGTCGTTTCATTTCAAAACGTAGAATCAAACTTGTTTTTTGAATGACTGATTCATGAAATTTAGCGCATGCGCATCAAAGCAGACCAAGTGGGCGTAACAAACAAGACCGTAGTATACTCAGAGGAGTAGTTGGAGAAGACGCTTGAAGCTGCGCGAACCTTGTAAAATTGAAGACCGCCATTTTTAAGGTAGGTTGATGCGGAATTTAAAAATTCAGTACGGCTAAGCCTCATGAGCCGCGAAAAATATTCTAACTAAATAACAAATAATTTATGTAAACTTGTTGCGTAATGTACTATTAATAAATTTCAAAAATATCACATTTTACTTCATGTAATCATGCCAACGTTAAATGCAACAAAATATGAACATTATTTTATTTGTACGATCTATCATTTGAAGTATAAAGCGTGTGTATTATTATTTAAAAAGTAAGGTTCTTATGAAATAAATGTGACACACATAGCGTTCCTTGAAAATTGAATGCGCACTCGTCCAAGAGTCTTCTCCCAGTACTCTATTTCTCTTGCATTGTTATTTTAAGAAATTCTGATCTAAAAGCGTATAGTATGTTTGCAGGTTATATATTTCCTTTATTAACTAAATATATACTTACACAATTTTTTTAAATAATTTAATGATTCTAATTATTAATATTATATATATATATATATATATATATATATATATATATATATATATATATATACATATATATATATATATATATATATATATATATATATATATATATATATATATATATATATATATATATTTGAATACGGAAATACTTCCATATGAACTTTAAATATATTTTTTACACAAATTTAATATCTGTCAACATCAAATGTCAATAAATTTCAGTTTTGTACTTCTGGCTTTACGTCTGTTTCCGATCGACAAAGAAGCGAGCTCGGGAGCCGAAGTTGTCGAACTTATGAGAAATCGGTGTCGCGAGATTTCGGGATTACGAAATGCTTCGTAATTTCTGTAGTTACAAAACTTTTGACTAAGATATAATTAGGACTTTTCAGTTCTCCTTCTTAAAGAAACCCTTAATGTTCCAACTTTATATACCTTACGTTTCTCAGTTTCTAAGAATGTATTTGAGCCCATCTTTTATATCAGAACCTTATAACTCGGAAAACATTAGGACTTGTAAGGGCGAATATTGGAGGATGTTTTTGTACTTGGCCTGAACTTTTCAGTTGTACAGAATTGAAGAGTATAAAAGTTGTTTATTTTAATTATTCTATCATTTCTATTTCGAGAACTATAAGAGCTGTGAGGTTGGCTAAATTAGACAACAATTTCTATTTTACAAGACTATTACAATGAGCCATTTTTTTTTTGAGAAAGCGACGTCATGTCTTAGATTGCCCTCCAAAGGGGCACAATAACTCCTATTTAATTTAAGTCGTAGCTGTTATAGTTTCCGAAATCCGAATGATGGCAATCGAAAATGGGACAGCCTATATATCATAAAGAAAATTACCACTTGTCCCTGTTTCTTCAATCACCTTGTATTATAAAATTTTTTATTTATAATTAAAATAAAATATTTTCTAAATATAGGTGTAAAAAATGAAATCTTCCCTTGTTAACCAAAAATGAAACCTCAAAAGTGAACAACCCTACAAGTAATGATTCAACTTGTGTGTAAGTTTAATACAAATTTATAAATAACGTAGTTTTATAATACTTATTTATTTTATGTTAAATATCGTGATGAAAATTTTATTCAGCAACCTGTTGAACGTAACAACTCATATGTTGTTTAAATAAAATTATAATAATTTTCATTAGTATGTTTCTCAATTTCTCAAAAAAATGTCATGCCAAAATTTGAATGTAAAATTCTAGATAGAACTATAATAAACTTAAATTATATAGATAATTCAATAATACTATAAATATAATATTATGAAAATAAACCACACACCGCTGGGAACGATTGACTTTTCAGTTTGGTACATTACGCTCGTAAGAGATCATGATATAAAAAATTAAGTCGGATTTTATGAAAAATGCTTGACACGATTTTGATTAAAAAAATAAAAATGTGTTCTTCTGTTACACAGCAAATTTTTATCCAATTTGAATGTGGGACTCTTAAGAGCAAACCAAAAATATATGAAAAAGTCCTGCTTTGAGCGTTTTTTCGCATATATATTTTTTTCTCCGAAGACCAACAACCAAATTGGATAAAAATTTACTATATTATAAAAGACCAGATTCTTTTCTTTTTTTGTAAAATCGTACCTAGTAGTTCTGAGAACTTGAAGTCAAATTTTGATTGTAATTTCTTTTATCATTTGCACATAACATTAATGGTATTAAGTTTATTACAATACTTTGAAGTTGAAGTTTCATTCATAATGAGATCAAGTCAGTATCGTTTTAATATATATATATATATATATATATATATATATATATATATATATATATATATATATATATATATATATATATATATTTATATATATATATATATATATATATATATAAATAAATATATATATATATATATATATAAATAAATATATATATATATATATATAAATAATATATATATATATATATATATATATATATATATATAAATAATATATATATATATATATATATATATATAAATAATATATATATATATATATATATATATATAAATAATATATATATATATATATATATATATATATATATATATATATATATATATATATATATATATATATATATATAATTTGAAACAGCCTGTATATTTGAATATTTTAATTTTAAGTCATGTTTTTTCTCGTTAAATTATCAATTACATGTTATAATTTTGCTAGTATGTTTCTTAAATGCAGTTCACAATAGTTTTGTAAAATCATTTCATTATGGTAAGAATATACTTTGCAAAAATTGCTCATAGTGTTTAAATTAATAAATGTATTGTATTTTAGTCAAAATTCGTATTTTCAAACGTTCTTAACCGTACAACAGGAGACCGATTCATTCCAAATCGTTCAAATGCGAACGTTGAAATCGCACATTATAAATTAGTTTCAGCTGACAAGAACAAAGATAAATCAAAGAACGATATATTTAGTTCAAAACCATGCCAGTTAACAAAATACCAAGAATTGCTTCAGACCGCTTTAAATTATGACGAATCGGCAATCTATTCATTCAAAATTGCATCAAATACTCGCAAGATTAAAGACAAGTCTGCATCGAATATGTATCCTCAATGGCCTTGCATACCAAGAAAATATCCAATGCTAGGAAAACCTGACATTATATTAGATTGGCCCAACTTTCATCCGGAAATATGTAAGTAATTTTACATTTTCATTAAGTTTTTCTCAATATGTCATAATTTTATATAATATATGATCATTGTCATTATGCTTAATAATTAGAGACTTCATATTATGTGTATTAAATGAAACTTCTAGTTATTCTACATAATAATTAGGAATTTCGGATATTATTCATTCGTGTTATCTGAAGCGTAATACAATACATTTAAAAATCGACATTCTCGGTGGAATTCATTTAGCTGCGTATTAACTAGAAATTAATAGTTAATATGTATATTCCCTGTAATATTCACTTAATGTGCATAATAATTAATATGTAATAAAAATCTCTCATTAAATAGCTAAGTACGTTGGTACTGAATAAAGAGATACATCTGTTGGGTAGCATACATCTGCTTGGAGATATTTATAAAATAAAGAATTTTTGATCGGGTGATTTTATGTGGATATAGTAAATAAGTATATACCTATATAAATTAGAAATACAAATAAATATAGTATAACGCCTTTTACTGATCATTGGGTATAGCATTCTACCATAGCTGATTTCGGTTAGTGACATATTTTCGCACGTGAAGTGCGGTTACCAGCCAGTAAATCACGTTCTCAAAGGATGTTGTGAATGTGGAACCACATAGGTGATTTTAATGTTGCTACAATGTTTAGAGTGGCTAGATATGAAAACATTAATTAACCTTAACGGATTAGTTTTTGTTTATAAAACTGTCAAGAACATAGCCCCAGAATATTTATCTGAAGCAATAGTATATAATAAAGATGTACATAATTATAGCACTAGGCGAATGTCTCATATAAATATTAGCAATGTAAAAAGAAATTCAATTTTTTGTAAATGCATTGTTCAATATAATACACTCAGTAATGAGATTAAAAATTGTGTAAAAGCGTAAGGGTATATCAGTATATTTGTATAGATTCATCACGCTCAATTGCTCACCTCTACAGCCTAGACGGTTTGTCCGATTAATTTGAAACTTTTTTATTTGATAGAGGCCAACTTGAAAGATGAACTTTTTATAAATTCATAATTTTATTACTCATGATGTGCGAGAAATCTCGAAAAAACACGTAATTTTGGAGCAAAATCAACTAAGAGTGTGGTGGCTTTGGATATTTTAAGAAGAACGTCAACGATCTATTTGACATTTGTCAGTGGACATTTTTAATTATAAATTACTTTAATATGAAATTTATGTGAGTAGTTTTGAAATATTTTACGCATATTGGGGAAATGAGGGAACTTTTTATTATAATTACACATTTCAAAAATATGTGTATTTAAAAAGTAAATTTTTGACAGTTCACTATGAAGTTGGTTTAAACGTCAAATTGACAAGTTTTATAAAGTATACAGGTAAACCAAACCAAAATTGTCCACGGTAAAAATATATAGTAAAACTAAGCAAATATTGTTCACGGCAATGTACATTAAACACAATTTTATTATTATTTATTTAAATTTATTATCAAAATTCAAAATATATCGTATATGGTATAATACGAAAGTTTTGAAGGTCACGCATGTAGAAATGATATTTTTTCAATCAGTAATTGTTTTAGTGAAAGTGCTTCAAAACCTATCGTGTTTGGTAGCAAATAAAAGGTCCTTTGAAGGGCTCGCATGCAGAATTCGAATTTTTTCGATCGGCAATTGTTTTAGTTAAAGTGCTTCAAAACATATCGTGTTTGGTATCAAATGAAAAGTCTATAGAAGGGCTCGCGTACAAAATTGAATATTATTCGATCGGCAATTGTTTTATTAAAATGCATCAAAACCTATCGTGTTTGGTATCAAATGAGAAGTCTGTTGAAGGGCTCGCGTAGAAAATTGAATATTATTCGATCGGCAATTGTTTTAGTAAGAGTGCTATATATATATATATATATAGGCAGCAGAATGTTATAATATATTCTTCTTTTTTTTAACGAGGAATCTGATTCTTTAATAAAAAATAGGGGTTTTCATTTAAAAAAATTGAGTAGACCATGATTTAGCGACAACAGCACCATCTAGGACAAAACCAATATTTCGTTATTATGGCCCCCTTTTGTACGATTGTTTTTCGTCTAGGTCATTTTTGCGTAAAATTTTTAGTTTCCGAGATATTTCCTGAAAACACTTTAAATGGACCAGCCTGTATACGATATATATATATATACACACACACACACTCACACACACACGAGTGCAAATATGGTTGTAACTGCATATGACAAAGTGCATTGATGCAAAGTTGGTTAACAGGATATGAAACTGAAAATACAAAATAATGTTGGTTTCTAACTAAACTATTTTTTTAGGAGAACAAAGTTATCATTAACATGGTTTTTTATTGCGGTAACATTGGTTTAATTGAACATCCCACGCATATCTTACCGTTTTCGAGATCGACATGCTTAATCAGTTATTTGGAACACTTTGTATATCATAAAAAGTTGTTTATTTTTTATTTTTAATAAAAACATGGGCTCCCAATACACCGCTAGTAACATGGAGGAAATCAAAGCAATGCATGATTTCATTTCAAATATGTATACTCATTTGTTTTTAATCTCTGAAAGCCGTATTTACAAATCTATATTTATTTATTTATTTTAAGACTGGAATATCGTCGACTGGGGTGGCACTGATTACATGGCAACCATTTGGTCCAACGAAGTGTTTCTCTGGCATCACAAGCACAACCATTTTGAAGAAGTAACTGATACAAAAATCAGAGCATATGGTGCTCTACGATGGAATCACGCTGGAACACAGCTTGCGGTAGCTGGACGTGTGAACAATTTTACTGTGTGGACTCTGCCAGAAAAAAAGGTAAACATTTATAAAGAGAGAACCTACATTGTATCTGTTATCTCATTTGTATTATAAATGCTATATTTCATATATAATTAATTGAGTAAGCTGTTGACCCTTGTTGAAACATGTTTAAAAAATTTAAAAAAATTAAAAAAAAGCACCTAGTTGTTTAAAAGAAAATATTTATTTTTACTTTATATGTATTTCGGCTTTTACACCATCATCAGAAGTGACGAAAAATTAAAAATTAATCTATTAATATAGTTACATAGAGTACCTGCAAGTACATACAAACACAACAGAGATAGAAACAGATTACAATATTTGTGAACAAGTCATTATGAAAATATAGAGAGACTGCCATTAAAGGACTAAATAGAATTTAGTAATGGTGAAGAATGAGATCTAGTTGTTCGTTCATAATATTTTTATTCTCCTTCAAGGCTTTATTTATTTCAATCGCTTTCAAACAATTCATCTTTAATCCTTTCTTGGCAACATGGAAGATCCTTAGAGATTTTTTGTTATACAGTGGTTATTTTCTAAAAGATGTTTCGCGACATTAAAATCGGTTTTACCTAATCTCCAAGAACTTACATGTACTTTAAATCTAACATTAAAACTACGGCCTGTCTGTCCGATGTAAATATAATCGCAGTCTTTACATATTATTTCGTATATTCCGCTATTGTTTAATTTATTCTTATCATTAATTTTATTGTTTACCAGTAATTTTTTAAAGTAAAATCATTATAAAGTACAGCCGAAATATGAACCCCTCCGCACCTGTTACATATGGCCTACTCAAAATACACAAAAAATATATACCCATTCGTTCTGTTGCATTATATGTACCGCTCCTTCATATAATCTTTGTAAAAAATTTAATGCTACTCTTCCGAATACATTGAATTTCAAACCTGAATATACTGTGAAAAATAATTTAGAATTAATTAAAAAAGTACAACACCTAGACGTTCCACGAAATAGTAAATTAGTTTCCTTCGACGTGTGGTGGTTTATTCTCATTTATTCCCGTTAACCAACTAAAAAACGTTCTAGATAAACAACTGAAGGAAAATTCCAAAAACTTAAAAATCAATCAAGACTTAATGACGTTAAGTAATATTTGCTTAAAACGAAATTATTTTCAATTTAACAATAAATTTTATAAACAAACAGATGGCCTACCTATGGGATCCCCTTTATCTCCACTTTTTGCTGATATTTACATGAATCATTTCGAAATAAACTTATTTAAATCCAATAATAATTATATCAAACATATTTCGTTTTGGTTAGATATGTTGACGACGTCATTTGCTGATTGACTGGAACGGATAGACAGTTTAGATTCTTTTTTGAAAAATCCTTAAATTCCATTGAACCCAAAATTCAGTTTACTATTGAAAAAGGAATAGATGGATCTATTAATTTGATTTAAAAATTAGTCGAACAGGTAAAAATTTCAACTTTGACATTTTTCGTAAACCAACTTTACAGATACAGTAATAAATTCCAACTCCACCCATCCTTTTAATACTAAAATGTCAGCCTTCCATAGTTTCATTCCAATATTAATTACCGTTCCTTTATCCAAAGATAATTTTAATAAAGAATTAAAAACCATTCAACAAATTGCCCATAACAATGGTTATAACATTAATTGCATCAATAGTTTACTATACAAAAAACAAAAGAAACTGATTTTAGGTAAAATGTATGCAGGACAAGCGGTAAAAGGATGTAAAATTTATAGAAAAATACCTTATTTTGGAACTGTCTGTAATAAAGTGTAAATATTTCGGTTGCATTTTATAATGATTTTACCCTAAAAAAATTACTGGTAAACAATAAAATTAATGATAAGGATAAATTAAACAATAGCGGAATATACGAAATAAAATGTAAAGACTGCGATTATATTTTCATCGGACAGACAGGCCGTAGTTTCAATATTAGATTTAAAGTACATGCATGTTCTCGGAGATTAGGTAAAACCGATTCTAATGTCGCGAAACATCTTTTAGAAAATAACAACTGTATAACAATAGAATCTCTAAGGGTCTTACATGTTGCCAAGAAAGGATTAAAAATGAATTGTTTGGAAGCGATTGAAATTAATAAAGCTTTGAAGGAGAACAAAAATATTATGAACGAACAACTAGATCTCATTCATTCACCATTACTAAATTCTATTTAGTCCTTTAATGGCAGTCTTTCTATATTTTCTTAATGACTTGTTCACAAATGTTGTAATCTGTTTCTATCTCTGTTGTGTTCGTATGTACTTGCAGGTACTCTATGTAACTATATAAATAGATTGATTTTTAATTTTTCGTCACTTTTGATGATGGTGTAAAAGCCGAAATACGTAAAATAAAATAAATATATCATCACGACTTCTACCCATTACTGGGTATAAAATAAAAATAAATATTTTCTTTGAAACAACCAAGTGTTTTTTTTTGTATTTTGTATTAGACATTATAAAATATAAAATCAGCCTAATTAAATAAGATACTTCAGAAATTAAATGCTAACTAAAGTTTTTACTTGTTTAAATAATGGGGTGCAAGGGGTGCTGAAATTTTAGTATGTTGTTAGGATAAATCCCACCAGCCCAAATTTCAGCCCCCTAGTTCATTCTAGGCCCGAGATATGGCCCATTAATTTTTGAAAATTAGCTATTTTTAGCCTATTTTCGAAAATTTGCTGTTCTCTTAAATTTTAACCTAATGACTTCCAGTTGGCCTCATTCTCTTTGATTTTCTGTCAGCTTTCAAATGATATCAATTACAATGACCTACGATCAACCCTCTGCTCATGGTAAACTAAAAACCTAACCTCATTTTTTCATTAAAAAGGCCTGTCTTTAATCTGCTGCTCAATCTTCAATTTTCAAGATAAATAAGTTTAAAAATTTCTTTCCTTTGATTTCATAGTTTCTAAATTTCTTTTACCCGTCTCTTTATCTTAAACCGATTAAAAGTTAGGGCTCTTCAAAGATACTCGTTTTTTTTAAAAAAAACGCCAAATTTGACATCCTGTAACTTTTTTCTCGGTTTATAAGTAAGTTTTATCCAAGCCTACCAGAAATATATTTTTTGGGCATTTGCTTCTGGTCATATGTAGCTATAAAGCTTTGAATGTATAGAATTTTTAAAATTTTAAGTATAGACAATTGTATATATTTCTGTAGAATTATAGAATTATATTAAGTGCTTATATACGTAAATAATAGATTTAGTCATATTAATTTATAAAAAGTAAAAATAAAATATTTGAAAGTGACTAAAATTTTTTTTTAAAGTCAAATAATCGAAATATGCAATGTATTTTTTTAACGAACAATCAACTATAAATAAATATAAAGATTACTTTGTTACATGCTTTTATTCAATATTTATTTAATTTTAGCAAAATTTATTTTTTATTTTATAAAAACAAATACAATGCAAATTATTTGCTTATGACGTAATAGTATCCAGTCTTCATTAATTATTTCAGTTGATTTAAATACTATTTATGAAAACAGATTCAAACGATGTAATTTTAATGTTCATCTTGGGATTACTAAGTGGTTGGTAATTGTGATGTTTTCTCGTTTGTTTGATTGTTTCAGCATGATTAAACCTATCAGTAAGCTTTTTTTAGCTTCCTGGATTTCACTGTCAGATACCCAAATAGCACTATGAGTAGTTAATCTGTTTTAAAAATAGTTTTCTTTGGAATAGGTACTATTATTTTTATGAACAATTTACACAAAGTAAAAAAGTTGGATCTTATATTACTAAATTTTAGTAATTTCTTATTTTATTTCTTAAATTTATACTAAATTAAGTTTTTACTACAACATTTTAATACTGATACAAATTATTAAAATTATTATTAAATAGTAAAATTACTGTTCAGTTACTGTGCAGTTATGCAAGATTCAATTTTTTTCACTGTGTAGAGAAAATAATTATATTATCGTTTGTTTTTTAATAATATTAGTATCCAATCTAGCAGATTTGTTTATAAAATATAAATTTATTATTTTTTTAGACGTTTTCACATTGTTGAATTTGATTTTAAAGAATAATTCTACATTTGTTCCAGAGTCGTGATTTGATTTTCTACCGTGGAACGAATAATGTACCTGTCGTTTTAGGGTACCGCCAATGAACTAATATAATTTAATTTAACTAATTTCGAATATATATTTTTAAACTTTTTAATACAATAAAATATATTTTGCTAATAAGTTGAATTTAAAAAAATAATTTTTATATTTATTTATAGTCGATTGTTCGTTAAAAAATACTTTGCATATTTCCATTATTTTTACTTCTTATAGAATTATATGCCTAAATCTATTTACGTATATAAATATCTAATATAATTCTATACATAAAAATATATACAATTGTCTATGCTTAAAAGTTTAAAAATTCGATGCCTTGCGCACTATTATTTAAAAAGTAAAAATCAAAATCATATATATATATATATATACAGGGTGGTCCATTTAAAGTGTTATCAGGAAATATCTCGGAAACTATAAATTTTACGCAAAAATGACCTAGACGAAAAACAATCGTACAAAAGGGGGCCATAATAACGAAATATTGGTTTTGTCCTAGATGGCGCTGTTGTCGCTAAATCATGGTCAACTCAATTTTTTTAAATGAAAACCCCTATTTTTTATTGAAGAATCAGATTCCTCGTTAAAACAAAGAAGAATTTATTTAGTTCACTTTTTCGTGAGCATGATAGATGACGCTGTAATCGCGAAAAATGATGTTGCTTTCGGACGTGCCTGTATTAGAGCTTATGCTTAATTTAATTAAAATCTAAAATAAAATGCAATTTAAATTTACACCATATGATTTTAGACAGAATGTAAACAATCAGATGAACCATATTTTATAAAAATGGCAATTGAATGTAATGAGACTATTTGTGATCTTAGATGTGCGTGTTAGTGGATGCGCTTGCACGCACACAAACAAAAACTAACTCACGAACAAACTCACACGCACACAAACTCAAATAATACACACACACACACAGCCGCGCGCATAAGTATACATATATATATATATATATATATATATATATATATATATATATATATATATATATATATATATATATATATATATATATATATATATATTAATTAATTAAATAACGAGACTGATGCTGTTTTAACATTTTATTTTGATGCCATACCTATTTACTGATTATCACCCCTACAATACTCAATGCGAATCGGTCAGCTCCTTCAGAACGCGCATTGTTTTGATGGTGAAACCATGACTTGTCCTTCCACAATTCGGGTACTTTTTTCAATAAATTATAAGTTTCAATAGCAGTTTTGCCAAGTTTCATGTGAAATTTCATAACAATTCGCTGCTCTAATGTTGCAGTTGACATTTTTTCGGCGAAAAAAAAAAACAATTATAATTAGAACGAATGCTACTGCTATACGGATTTGTTTACAAAAACGAGAGGTACTGCATTTGAAAAAGAAAGCTTCAAGTTAAAAAGCTGACGGTCGCTTTTACATGCGTACTTTGTCTGTAACAGCGTCAGTCTCGTTATTTAATAGCCACACCACGTGTATATATATATATATATATATATATATATATATATATATATATATATATATATATATATATATATATATATATATATATATATATATATATGTAGAAACAGAGAACAGAATGCGCATGCGTAGTGACCGGAGCAAGTTTGCAGGGTAAATAAAATATGGTTGTCAAGACGATGTTAGTACAAGCTGTCAAGAAGAAAATACGACGAGAAGACGAAGATTGAATTGATTATTTTGTATAACATTCTGCTGCCTATATATATATATATATATATATATATATATATATATATATATATATATATATATATATATATATATATATATATATATATATATATATATATATTTTATTTTGTTTAAGAAAAAATCTATACAAAAAGAAAGGTAACTATTACATTTAGCATTCTTGTATGAATACTTATATAATAAGTGTAAATATGATTTATACATTGGGAAAAAAGCTCTTAAGGTTAAATGATACCCAGCTTTAATTTGTTTCTAGCTCGAGGTGAGCGCTGCAGTCAGCTCCATGAATGTTTAATATAGCCACCTATTGGCAATCTCGACAACTGTCATTTTTCTTCCTCGGGCATAAACCAGAGAAATAGAGTAGTGGAGGGAGACGCATTTTTAAGCTTGGTTGATGCGGGAAATTAAAAATTTAGCACGGTTAAGCCTCATGAGCCACGAAATATATTCTAACTAAATAACAAATAACTTTCTTAAAGTTATTGCGTAAAATATTATTAATAAATACATAAAATGGTAAATTTTATTTAATATAATGGTTGTTCGTATCTCTGAAGTTAGAGGTTGTAGAAAAAAAGCTGTAGATAATGAAATAATAAATAACTTTTATGCAACAAAATATAAACATTATTTAATTTATAAAAACTGTTATTTGCAAAAATAATTATACTTTGTTTTTAATTATAAATATTGTTTGTAATTTTAAGAATCTTGTTGTACATTTATTTTATCAATTTTTGATAGCGCATTAGTTGGCAGTTTGAAATTACTCGGTTCCACTAGTTTGAAAAGTAATGTTATTATGAAATAAATGTGTCACATAAAAATAGTATATTTTAATATATTTTATAAAATAAAAAAACTTAAATTATTATTATAAATGATTTTAATTAATAATCTTAATATTATAAGATAAGTATATTTTATAATGGAATAATTATGGAATAAGACAAGTATGAAAATTTGGTGGGCACCACACGACTTTCATATACACAGCATATTTAATATTTAGAATACATCTGTTTGAAACATAAAATATCAAATTTGTTTACGAATAATTTACATCATTGAGAAAATGATCAAAACGGATTCAGTGGACAATAAAACACGTATTTCCGCGAAAATCTCGTCAACGATTTTTCCCACAATTCAAACAGCTGTTCCGGGAAAGATCCTTGCGCCACCTACAAAAATGAACTATTTTTTGGGATGAGATTTGAAAATAACCGGTTCTTTTCAAATCTCGTCCCAAAAAATAGTTAATTTTTGTAGGTGGCGCAGGGATCTTTCTCGGAACAGCTGTTTTTACGTCACAAAAACGTCACAATGTCACGTGAGTGCCCGCATCCTATACTTCCTTGTACTGTGTATAAGAAAATAAAAAGGAATATCTTTTGGTCCTTCTACTATTAAAACACCCTGTCACTGGACACGACATTTTGCAACGAACAAAATGAAGTTTACAGTAATGTTTCTCGAGATGATCACTTTTGGCATGACAACCAGCGTTCCTTGAAAATTGGATACGCACTCGTCTAAGTCTTCTCCCACCACTCTATTTCTCTGGCACAAACCCATAGACAAATTATGCCGTATTCAAGTCAATGCAGTGTTATGAAGCAGAAAGGGATGGAATAACTTGACAGTGAGGCGGGTGCGCGGCAAGGAGCGAGTACACTTTGATGTTATGCAAGTTGCAAACATTTGTGTAGTTATTTTTATATTCAATTACTTACTTTTCATACATCAAAGTAAAGGTTAGTTTTTGACATAAGTGTTTTGTATACGCACTTATGTATTTAAATAAATAAAATGCTCGCGTCTGATAACTGTCATTAACATAAATGCAACCTGCATAGCATCAACTTGTACTCGCTCCTTGCCGCGCACCCGCCTCACCAACCAGTTATTCTATCCCCTTCTACTTCACAACAAACGCCATTGTTATTGGTCTAGTTATGTTTTGTCTGAGCACAAACCTAAGGAAATTATAACATCGCGAATAAAGTACGTACGTAATTCAAAATTTTAGTAAATTTTGTACTTTTATTTAAATGTAATGATTTTACTATTATTTCATTAGTATATATATATATATATATATATATATATATATATATATATATTTATTTTTTTTTTAATTTTCAAATATGTCTATGCTTGAAATATATAAATAAAAGTTATATTAAATTCAAGTAATATGTTCGTAAGATAATATTTTCGTGTTTTGCCTGTATACAATCCTTGTTAAATTGGAACAAATATGGCGGTCGTAACCGTATGTCATCGCTCTCATTGTAGGCACTCTAAATAAAACCGGCAGAAACCTAAAGTGATATACCGCCGGAACCGAAGCAGACCGAAAACGAACGCGGTGGGAATAACGGTGGCGGTGGCGGTAGCGATCAGATGGTACCTATATAAGACAATGCAAGTACGCACACAAACAGTGAAACAGAAAACAATATTGAATTATTGTATTCATATGATATTTTATGCAAAACCGAGCCGAAATTAATGTTTTAGTCATAAAAAGCAGACCTAAACACTTGTTTATTGCCCTAGGGTCATAATAAAATAATTTTCTCTAAATACATGATAATTTTTGTTTCTTGTAAATACTTGATTTTGCAAAATGTTTGACATATAAATGTATCTGTTTAATATTTTGGATATAAAATTAAATATTCTTTGCTGTGCAAAAAAATGTATGTACCAATGGTGAAATAAGCATTTCTGACTAATAACATGCTCAGGGTCAGAAACGCTAACTTCACCACTGGTAGAAACTATATACACTCTTGATACATAAATATCTAAATAAGAAAAATAGGAAAAACTTTTCCATCACTTGTCACAAGTTCCAAAAATTAACAGCACGTTTGAATCAACTTATCAGGTCATCATCAAACGGCTGGTCAGTTCAGCTTTAACCATAGACGCGTTTCGTCCTTCCGGACTCATCAGTATGGTGTGATCATTTATCCAACTAGACCGACTAGGGAATAGTGGATTGTGATACCGACTTAGCTGAACTGACTGATGTTAAAAATATTATTTTTCTTATTTATTAAGACTCAGTTCCACATCGTATTTGACTTTTTGTCTTTACATAAATATCTATTATATGATTTAGCAAATCCGAATTGTGGAAAAAAAATAGATTATAAGACAAAATCTCTAAATTTCTTCCGTTTTCCTTCTTCTTCGTCCAATGTATAATAGCATTTCTTCTTTTTCCATTTCCCGTCCAACGTCCATTGCACTGCAAATATTTTAGCGCAATACTACAGGCGTTCTCCTCAAACAAACTGCATCAGTGTGCGTCGATGAGTTCGCCACCTTAGCCGCCACTGCCATCGCCACCGCGTTGGTTTGCGAACCGCTTGATGTTCTTCTATTTCGACCGACATCACTAAAGTTTATCTTTTCGCCGCTATATCTACTCAGCGCCACTTGCTTACACAAACTATTTTAAGGCATAAATATTTATTCCAGTTGTTATAATTGTGAATATCTTCTATATAAAACACAAAATCTTCTTCAAATTTATAGGTAGAATGTATAAATATGTACAGTATATAATACTTATTACGTTTCAAAAAATAAACTTTACACACTTGCAAAAAAAAAATAAAAGAAAATATTTGATTTTTTTTAACTATGTTCTCGAAGTTCATTTTTGGATTTTTAAAAATATGTTATATGTAATATGACTCCCCACAAGACATTAAAGTTTAATTGAAAAAACATGTCTAGTATAGAAGAAAAAAATTAAAATGTATGGAAAAAGTAGGTTTTTTGCATTTTAAAAATAGTTTTCGAATTTTAATTTTTTTAATTTTCACATATATTATAGATAATATTATTGGTAATATTTATTGTAAATTTTAATATAAAAACACGTTTAGTACTAAAATTGCAGTTAAAATAATATTTAAAATATATTTTTGAGTGTATAAATTAATGCAAATATTTACAAAATAAATTTATTTTCATTGAAGAGTAGTATCTCTTTATTTATATATACATAGATCGCTTGTAACATTAAACAGTATTCAATAAAAAAATTAAATCTTTTATATTCATTTTGAACTTCGCGCGCATGGGTATCATTTAGCTTAGTTTCAGAGCAGTTTTGAAGTAACTGTGAATGTCCATTATCATGTTCTTGGCGGGAACCAAAGATAATATATAACAGCAAGTAGTTTCTTAATGGCGTCATCTTGGGTGTCTTGAGCTGTATGGCTATTAATATATTTGGATCGGATAGGATTATATATAGGACAAAAGAAGAGAAAATGGATAAATGTATTTTCTTCGTGTAGGTTACATATAGTTCTTCTTGTGTCTTCTTGGTATAAGAACTCGTTGTAGGCTTCCAGTATATTACTTACTTCTGCTTTTAAAACTATACAGCTCTGTTTGTCCCATACCCATGTGAAGTTAATTTTTGCAAGTACCGCTTGAAGTTGACTTATCCAGTTGTAGATTAATTGTTTTTCATGTGTGATAATGGTTGTAGCTTTCCCAGTTAAGGTGAAGCATTCGATCTGAAATTAGTATCAGAACGATGATTTGCCTTGATCTCTTTGAAGCGAAATATTATTCTTATTATGAATGAAACTTATTAAGTATTGTATATAATTTTGAAGCCAAAACCTCAAAGTATGGTAATAAACTAGATATCATTAATGTTATGTACAAATATTGAAAGAAATTACACTCAAAATTTGAATTTATTTCTCAAAAATGCTTCCTACGATTTTAATTTAAAAATTCTCTATGCTTAAAAATATGGTCTCCTATAATACAGTAAATTTTTATTCAATTTGAATTTACAGTTTTGGAGAAACAAAATAAAATATGCCAAAAACCGCTCAAAACAAGACTTTTTCGTGTATTTTTTGGTTTTTCTCCAAAACTGTAAATTCAAATTGAATACAAAAATTTTGTGTTATAGAAGACCATATTCTGAAATATACAATTTTTTTTAATCAAAATCGTAGGAACGATTTTTGAGAAAATCAGATCTCAAATTTTGAAATCATGATCTCCTACAATTCAATTACAATTTATTGCTATTAAAAAGATTAAACATTCTTATCCATACACATATCAAAAAGCTGAATGTTCAGAGATTATGTAGTACTACTTGTTTCTTAATTTGGATAAGATAAAATATATGAAATATTTTTTTGAAATTTGAATTTATTGTTGCTTCTTCGCGAAATTCTTATTTTCTACATGTGATGTGGGCTTCGACGTACACTCAGCGTTAAAATGATCTGGCAGAATGACAGCTGTCATAATCATGTGTGTCAAGATGTACTTCATAGAGATATATATGAAAATATATAAGCATTTCATAATTTGTGGTTTGAAATATGTCTAGTTTTGTTTTTCGTGTTATATTATATTATAATATTCAAAGTTATAGGTACTTTTTTATAATAAAATATCTCATCAGTTTTAGATGAGCATACTAGTAGAACAGGATAATTTGAAGTACTGGAATCTATTATTTATCGCTCCATAAACGATATTTTTAACAAAAAAGTGATACGGTTATAGAAAGTAATTAATTTCTAACCTCAAACATTTCATCAAAATAAAATTCATAACTGGATGAAAGAAATGAGATTTTAATATTTGGACACCTCAGAATATAGAAGTAGAGATAATAAAATTGATGAGAAGTTAGTGGATGCTTCCAATATTAAAGAAATTTTATGTGAACGAACTTTCTCCAGAAACAGAAATAGCTGATTCACGAAAAGAAAGAAGTATGTCGATCAGGAATAAGCCACATTTTACTCCTCAACCGACGAACAGAAACTAACGTAAGAAATCTGTTTACTGGGTAAGATCGGTCTAACTCCTTATATAAACCTTTATTATAAATTAATATAATCCGTACAGATAATATACCGTCAAATTAATTACTATCTTAAATAAATATTACCAAATTAAATCTACCGTTTTGTAACATTGGGCCAACATGACTAAGTCCTTCTTACTCTTAACGAATCATCTAGTGTTTCACTTTGGGAACTGTCAGATAATTTTTATCTTGTTATCTATTGTTTCATGATGTCAACTACAACTAGAAGTCTATTCATGCTGTTTTCGTGAACTTAGTTTAAGTTCGTACATATCTTTGCTTAAATCTCTACCATTGAGATAAGTTTCCTTAACTTCAGACCGTCCTCTAAATATTGGTAATAATTCCCTAGTTGTGTACTTGTACTATCAGATGGTTGAATTTGTTTCTTTATTTATACCAACTTATCTTCTCTGTACTCATTCGATGTTTTTCCTTTCCTGTTAACCATTACATCACATGTTATTTCTATTATTCTTCTCCCACACTTTATTTTATCTCATCTAATGTTTGATGAATACTTTCCTGGTTACTCTTGTCGATTGAATTGCATTCGTGATTCTGCGATCTTGGTTTAAATCCGTATAAACGTTCAATAAATGCAATTCTGATAATTCAATCGTACAATTCATTCTCTCTTATTGTAGTTACTGTATTCAGAAAAATGTTGAATTCCATAATTCTTGTAAACATGTACTTTACATTCTCTCGATGTTAATGTTATTCATCTATCCGAATTAAGGCGGATAGACACACCAAACAATTCTAAAATAAGCTCAGAAGATATAATACCGGTGTAGATCTTGTAGTTTTGCTACTCTCAACAGAATGCTTTCATGATCTCAAACAAGTGTAAATTTCCAGCTGTTGCTTTATGTAAGTGTCCTACATATTTTACATGTATTATTATCCTTCTTATTTTCTGAGTTTTCCTATTATATGAACATGGTATGCAACAATCTGTGTATCTCTTCACCGCCTGTCGAATATCCGGGAAGAAATAAATTTAACATTTTTATTTCTAGCATTTCTGGTAATCCAGAATGTCAGAACTAGTCGTGTAATGCTGTATCTATAACTCTCCTCATTCCTCGTAGTACAACATATTGACGATCGTTGGCTGTGATTCTGTACACCCAACCGTCCTTTAAGCAGTAATCCTTTCTATTTATCTCTCGTAAACAGTGTGTGATGGTTTCAACTCATTATAAATTATTATCTGCTTGAAGCAGATGCTAAATATCTTCTCCAACTTCTTCTACTCATAGAGAGCCTCTTTATTTCAACACATTTTTTTTCTTCTTTCAAAAGTCTCTTACAATGTCCTTTTTTTCCCTCCTACTCTTTCCAAAACTTATTCATTGCTAATTCTATCAGATCATGTAATACCATGAATTCTCTTCCATATTTTCGGATCCAAAATTCGTCTTTCTTCTTGAAACTCTTCTTTCGCGATTTTAGTATGCAACTTTATTTCTTTCCAGTTTCTCCAGACGTCTGTTACTTCCGTTCCTAGATATTTACAGCTTCTAACCTGCTCGAATTCTTCCTTTACTTACGCCATCATTTTACTTCAACTGGGCATCTAAAAATAACTTCAATTTGTTATTTCCTTGAAAGTTGTGTCAGTACTCAAAAATCCTATTATAAACTATCTGAAAAAGAAAAGCTGGTCAACCCTAAAACTGTCATACTTCGTGAGCACTTCCTAATGTGCTAAATGCTGTTTTTGACTTAAAATGTTCTGTTACAAGACTTTCGTAATCTGGAAGTTGTTTGACTGTACCTGGTATTGAGTACTTGATCCATTACAGTAACTTTACTCAATTTCCTACAATTGATGCATAATCGTCTGACTCGGTTTCCCTGAACACTGGCAGAATAGGTGAAGAGAGTTGTGAACTAGTTTCGTTGAATATCCTCGCATTTAATTATTCCTTGAATATATTCCTTTCTTCGTGAATCGAACGGTGAACAAAACAAACTGTGTAAGTAGTAACTTGAGTACTTTTCTCTGTTTCTCATCAAGATCTTTTCAAACATGTAAGTCTTCATCTTTAAACATGTCTTGACATTACAGTAGTCCTCATTTTCGTGTTTATCTGGTTTATGTCCTCTTACTAGAACGTAATAACCTCCAATGGTAAAATCTCTATAAGATAAACCATCAGCAGGTAATGCGAATCCGTGGTTTTCATCGACAGCTATCAATTATCTCCAGATTATAAAGGCTTACTAGCTTGACCTCTTACATTCAAGTCGATGAATAGCTCATCTGTCATTTCCATATGGCATACAATGTTTTCAACATATACAAATGAAAGAACGCACTTCTTTTGCTCTTACTACAAACTTCTTTTGAGGGGGAGCTATTATCACACAGGCTAAACGTCAAGTAGATTTTCGGAAAAACGTCGTCTTTACATTCTTATCACAATGAAAAGTAAGACAGTCATCTTAACATCATGGTCTTTCAAATTCTGGTTCTCTGCCACCTCTAAAGTTTCCGTTGTAATTTGTCCATTGCGTTGTAATATCCTTTTCTTATTTCTGTTGCAGTTCGTATTTAACCTTTTACCTTCAACTCAATCTTGATAATATATAAAAATGCAAATCGACGTAAACTACTCACTTTCATTCATTCACCTCAACACTGAAATAAAAAGATTAATTTACCATGATGCTTATCTCGTCGTTACTCGCCTTGACTCTCGGAACTTGATTGTCCTGATTCTGGTCTCATTCCGTGTTGTTGTTTCTTGTCTCTCGGTTCGTATTGTTAATACAGTTCTTTTTGTAGCTTTCTTTTGAATACCAAATCTGTCTTATGGACTCATCGACATCTATCAAAACTAAGGCTATTTTATGTGTATTTGTTACAATGGAATGTCATAAATCCTACTTTATCACAGCGATGGCACTTAATGTTACGATTTCCTGAGACCTAGTTGCGTTTCTAATGTAGTTGATCTGGCCACTAAAATAGTTATCAGGCTTTTAATCATTTTTTAGTTTACTTCGTACGAACCTCATTGCAATTTGTTTCTAAAAAGAAGTAAATTCTCTGACTTCATTTTTTGTAAGTGTAACAATAACTTCTTTCCCTGAATTCCCGGAAGTACCGGTACTATCTGAATTCTTGTATTGGTTTTTTCTTGCACCACCCTCTTAAGGCCGCGTAAAACCGCTTTAAATGTGTATGCTTTTTTTTTTCAGTTCTAGATAAATAAATTTGTTCAAATTTTGTTAGAATGAAGATAATAATAAAATATTAAGTTTTGTCTTTTTATAATTTCGTAAAACTTAATAATAAGTTAGTTAAGTGCATATATATGTAAAGACATATACACGATTTTAACAGTTTAAAAAGTACTTGGGTATACAAATTATATATGAAATGAAACATTTTGCAAAAATAAAAGTTTCCATCTACGAATATTTTCGTTAAAGTTCCAAATTTCTGAGTAAAATGTATATTTTTTTTCCATATTTCGTGTCATGTCACATATTTAACGCCTTATGTACAAAACGATGCAACCCAAATGACAATGTCTGCTCTGAACGATGCGGTGTCTGAAGGATTTCGGAACAGGTAGTTTTTATTACGGTTTCACAATAAACATCGCAAACTTTTGTGCTCACAGGCACAGGCTTCTCTGTAAACTGATGATAGTGATGAACTGATGACATACCGTGCACGGAACTACTGTTCTGATATTTCTATATAAAAATGTTTATAATTTAATTTAGTATTTAGTATAAATATTTATATATAAAAAAATTCTAAATTAAATGTTGTTATGTAAGTATTTGATTAAGATTTTAATGTTATTTTAATAAGGGCAGATAGACGCAAAAAATTGTAATTATATAGGTAATAATAATAATATTTATTCAGGTTTTATAATACACAAACTAGTCGACAAGACATAAAAACACATAAAATCAAAATAAATGCTTATTCATTTAAGGGGGTACACCACTGTGGCAGTCGGCAAAAAAGCGTTTCTTTGACTTTTTTTTTTGATACAAGGAAAGGTTGTAAGAAAATACTATTAAAGTACGTTGTTAGGCATATATTGAAGTATAAAAAAAATATTTTTTTCATTACAAATATTTCAAAATTTGACCGAGTCATTCTCCCAAGTCATGTTGAATTTGAGGCGCTCCACGGCATGCAGTGTACGTGGTGCAAATTTTAATTTGGAACAAAATAAAAAGTATTCTCTTAATCTACATGACTATAGCTAGTAAACTACATAAGGAATTTTAAAAGCATAGATTTTTGTGTGATTGGCGAGTACTTGAAGTTAAATCTTGATTTTCGACCAAAAAAAAAAATCAATCATTTGTTTATAAAAAATGTTAGAATTATCATATCGAAAATCCAATTCGTGTTTCACTTTAAAATATTGTTTTAAAGATATGGTTAAAATTTCAAATGAAAATATTGAAAACTGTTGGAGTTATGCTGCATGCTGTTTTGAAACATCGTGTTTCGAGAAAAACGCGTTTTAAGTTTTGATCTAGACATGAAAAATGGGAAATAATTACTGTTTAAATTTTTCCCCATATTGTAGAAGGTTCAAAGTATCTTTTAAGCAAAAAAATATATAGATTTTTTTGAAAAATTTACAGTGGTGTATCCTTAAAGACCATTAAACTTATATCAACATAATTAATAGGAACATAGAAAATCATAACCGTGGTATAAATTAGTAATTTATTAAAAAATATCTCTAATAGGAAACTATACCTCGAATTAATAATTTCTGGTAAAATTGAGTTGAGTTAAAAATTTGTTACTTTTGGTATAATTTTATCTTGCCAAAATGAATTTGATCTATTAATTTTTTCAATGAAAATATCAATGTTCGTGCACACCATAAAATAGCATGCATTTTAATTACAAATATTTAATTATTTTTGTACCTGATACATATAATAATCATTTTCTTTTAAACAAATTTTACCATCTTTTAGTTCTAAAAATGTTATAACTTTTTTTTCTATTGCATCTTTTATTTCGCATATTTCGTTATCTCCTATTATTCCATCTGGTGACGCATCCAGAAATGGTATCTCTTCATAAATGTAATATCCACTTTTATTAATTTTTTCTTCTAGCATCGCTACAGCCTTGCCTTCATTTCTGATTCCATATTCAGGTAGCTTTACTGCCAGTGAATGTACTATAAAGCAAATTTTTCACTATATTTGCAGTTAATGTACCCTTCCGTTTTTTGCAAATCTTTCCAAAATTGAAGGCAGTAATAAGTCGTTTCCGTCTTTCCTCTTTCCATAGTTGATCTGTAAACTGCCCAAGCGTATTTTGAAGAATATAATTCTTATCTGCTTCTTTCCATTTGTTTAAATATTCTTCGTTGGCCTTTTTTAAATCTTCGTTGCTGAAATCTGCTTCAGGATTTTCCGCGTTTGGACCATAATTATTATCCCGATGACTAATAGTATGATTTCGCCTCTTTCCATAATCCCTGTTTTGCCTGGAACTAATTTTGTTTCTTATTTTTGCCGCGTGTTTTAAAGTATATCTGCCAATTTTTCGACCCAACCCTGACTGTATTATTTTATAAATTCTTCTTTTGAATTCATGGATATGACTGCCATGTCACAGCGTGTTTCATATGAATTTTTTAATGAAAAATTAACTCTTTTATCACCCATGAATTTTGCAACTATTGAATTGTATAATTCTGCAGCGTTATTAGTAATATTTTCTATGAAACTATCAGATTTATTAGCTACATTCTGAACTGCCTGTAATATTTTTGCAAAAGACGCCATTTGCACCATTCGCGCAAATTAAGGCACTCGCTTCACTCGTGCTTGACAATTGCGCTCATGTGCAAAGTATGTCTTCGCGCACTAGTTATGTAAATAGCTATTTTACATGTTGCCGTACTTCTATGTGCGTATTCATTATATCAATTTCACACGTTTTTCCGATTTGAAATTAATGTTAAAAAAGAACATTCGAAACCACTGTGTTTGATAGATTTTAGTTCTTTTAAAAAATACTGCAAATCCACGATTTTTCTACCTACACTATCCCAATCCTTATATTATTTTACGTACAACAGTCATAAACAGACCCTTACTCCGGTCCCCTTATCTATGTGATTTATGGCTTTAGCCAGAGACGTATTTTTTTCGTAAGTTTGCAACACGACATGTTTGTATGAATTGATGGAATGTATAAGAAACGGGCGTATAAACGATTTTCTGACTGACTCCGGCGATGATCAAATACTCGTAAAATATCTAGTCGTTGAATCTTCTAGTTAAGCACGCTTCGTTCCTTTTGTAATAACACCCCCATAGCTTGACTTCCAGTTTGAATTGCAGATCGGGTCGCACTTTTTTTTTGCTTTTTGTATTTTACTTTGAATTCGCCTCACATTTCCGGTCATTTGCAGCATCAGACTCTCCTGTACTCCTCGCGACAAGTTACCAAAGAACAGACTTCAGTTGTGACTAAATGTAGTCTTATTAAAGTTGAAAACAATATAAATTATCTCATTGTTATTATGATGCTTTAGATAAAAGTTTTTATAATCAGATCTGTTTTTCTAACATTAGTTTATTTTTAAAGATTTTGTATTTTATTTTATTCCTTTTCTAACATTTTTGTGTACCTATTTAAATTTGCTTGATTTAATCCTTTATTAGACCTCTTTATTAATTCTCAAATAAATTGATTAGTGTTCTGACTGGCTGCCAGTGGCAGCGCTAGGCTCTGAAATCTAGGGGAGCAGTAGGGACCAGGAAGAAAATTAGGGGGGCATATATTTTTATTATTTTAATAATAAATAACAATGTTGTCAATATTAAATTTATTTGATACCAAACAAATATAAATATAATATAGGGTAGAATCTCTTATAGCATGCTCTCCTACAACACCCCAACTAAATTTACGACTCACATCAGTCTATCAGTCTATTACAACACGTCAAAAATCTCACATATAATACGTGAAATAACACAAACTCGGCGCTTTTTACTGTAACGTGCTATAATACAGTCGAGCGTCTCCTACTGCACGAATCTTTTACAACACGAAACGAGTTAGCACGTGCTGTAGGAGATTCTACTGAATAAATAATAAACAAAAACAAACATATTCTTGAAAAATAAAACAAAAAATGTTCTCTAATATAATTAAAAGAAAATATGATAAATACAAAACACAGCAGTGATTTAGTTGTACTAATTTAATCCTTCGGTTTTTATTTAAACTTATAAATTTGTCTACAACTTCATTAAGGTCTATTAATTTTGATATGTCTTTTTCTACACTTAATATACTAATGTTGTTTATTCTTTCATTTGTCATTCTTGTTCTTAAATAACTTTTAATTCTTTTAAAAGAGGAAAGTGAGCTTTTACAAGAAGCTGTTGATACAGGCATGAAAATACAAATTTTTACCAAATTATAAATGCATTCAAATGCTTGCTTATATTGTTCAACGAATGACAGAAACTCCATGAGTGATTTAATATTTTTATTTTCCTCCCTATACAAAAGTTTCTTAACTAGCTTTATTTCTGAGTCTAAACAATCACAATTTATGTTATAATGTTCTGCTAATTTAGTTAAATGAATTTTATTGAGGAATAAATCATCTGTGCGGTCAAAAGCTTGTAATGACTTTAAAATAGTATCATTTTTTGTAAATCTTTCTTTTATTTCAATTATAATTTTATCTAATATAGGAATTAAGTTTGACAACATCTTTCTCATTTTTTACTTCTATGTCTCAGAATCATCTATTTCACAATCTACTATAAACTCTTCTAACCTTTTTGGAATAGATTTCATTCTTTTTGGTTTGTCAAAAAAGTCTGTTTTATCTAAACCAAGAGACAAAAAAATATTATTTGCAGATTTCCATATAGAATTCTATTCTTTATCATTGTTTCGTAAGTTTTTAAATTCATTAATTGTTTCTTGAACTAAATTTAAACCTTTTACATAAATCATATCAGGGAATTGGAGATAATTAGATACAGTTGTAACTAATTTTAAATTTTTTATAAAAATAAGCAGTAAAACAATCAATTCTTTATCAATTTGTAAAAGTAAACCTTTTGCTTCACATCTTCTATCCTTTTTTACATCAGTTTTAGAAATAAGATGTGGTTTAATATTACAAAAATAGATTCAATTGTTTCTAAAACAGTCTCGCATGATCTAAACTGAAAAGTCCATCGCGTATCACATATCCTTTGTAATTCTGGAGCCTGGTTTGTAGGATAATTTTGTTTTTGCGTATTTAAAAATAGAGGATGAATAGAGTTTGACATAAATGAATATAATTTTTTTTTTAAATATGCGCGATGGCCGATCGTGTTAATGTACATCTCCTAACATGCTGACGTCATCCGACCATTGGGTCGTCAGTTCGAAACCGCCTGTCGACAATGTGTGATTTGTCGTTAAATATAAAAATACAGTTACATGTATTATCACGCTCGGGCGCTATGAGCTAGTCACTCATACACCTGAAATAATGTAACATCGACTATGAAAAAACCAGCAGTACGGCAGTGTAAAAACTGCGGCTCGGTGTGCCTGGTCTCCTATATGGAGCATGCCAAAATTCACAAAGGATTGTAGTGCAATAGGAAAAGAAATGTTACAAAAATAGATTCAATTGTTTCTAAAACAGTCTCGCATGCTCTGAACTGAACAGTCCATCGCGTATCACATATCCTTTTTAATTCTTGAACCTGTTTTGTAGGATAAATTTGTTTTTGCGTATTTAAAAATAGAGGATGAATAGAGTTTGACATAAATGTATATAATTTTCCAAAAAATAGCCGACTTTTTCAAATGTTTGCAACAATCAACAACAACTAAATTTAATTTATGGTTAAAACAATGAATATATACTGCTTGCGGAACAATACTTTTAATATAATTTTGCACGCCACCTAAATGACCACTCATTACAGCAGCACCATCATATCCTTGTGCTATACATTTGCTTAATGAAATATTATTTTCTTCTAATATTGTTTTTATATAATTTGCAAAACTAGCAGCATCTAGCATACCGTTTGCACTTTTAAATCCTAAAAACCTTTTTTACGTACAATGGTCGCCATAATAGAAATTAATACATTTTGGATATCATGATGTAGGTATTTAGTATTATTTGAACTATCCGGTAACTTTTTTTGTACAATGGTGTCATGTTTACTTATCAATAACATTAATTCTCTTAAATTACCTTTAATTAAACTTAAAACACTTTCATCATGACCACATTGAGCAATATCTTGCGTACATGTAAATAATAAACACACACATAAAGTTTTGATGTAGTGTATGTTTTCTTCAATTTCATTTTGGTATTGATAATTCACCATTTGTTCAATATTTGTTTTCTATTTCTTTAATTTCATATAATTTACATATTTTATAACACACATTTTATGTTGCTTTAAAGCTTCTCATTCTTTCACCTTGTTTAACTTTTGGATACTGCGATAGTATCGACTCACGTGGTCCTTCTTCAGGAATCTGTGACAAGTCGCTCTGTCCAGAAACAGTAAGAATTGTTTGTTCTGGTTCAGGTCTCACTGTTGGGGTATGTACGCCAGTTTCATTATCATCACTTATATCATCCTTACTAGTTTTATTTTCACAAGAACTAGACTCACTATCACTTTCTTCAGTAGCATTTAAGTTACAAGATGTCACCATTTCATTCGTTTTTAATATATTTTCTAAATTACTGCTTGTACTGC
Source organism: Pterostichus madidus (assembly GCA_911728475.2). NCBI lineage: Eukaryota > Metazoa > Arthropoda > Insecta > Coleoptera > Carabidae > Pterostichus > Pterostichus madidus. The sequence goes on from OU452311.1 coordinate 11,441,332, forward strand.
CGCTACTGGTCGAAGGCAGGAAAGTATCAGTTTTTAATTTTTTTTTATCTGATTCTGATAACAAATAATTTTTAGTATTATTTGTGCGCTTCATATTTATTTTTACTTTACTCTTTGACCACAAAATAACGAATGAGTATTGAGATTTTCATCACTCGTATAAATACCAAAATTTGTAAAACATGTTTGAACTTGCTAAACTATGCACGTGAACGAGTAAGTAAAGTATAGAACAAGTAATTATGATGTATAACAATGTTTTTTTTGTGTTTCTTTCAGTGTTTCTGTCTTTTTTAAATGTTAAGATATTAAAAGCAATATTACTAGCAAAATTTTTTAGATTGCCACTAAAGGTCGGGGGAGAGGGCAACGAGGGGGCTACTGAAAATTTTAGGGGGGCAAGCGCCCCCCCCTTTTCCCTGTACCCTTCGCTAGCGCCGCCACTGTGACTGGCTATAATTTTTAACTCCGGAAAAGTTCTCAAAAATTAACGAAACAAATAAGTAACATTCTCATCAAATATACATATTATCATTTTTCACTTATTTGCCTGTTATGGGAAATCACCCCGTGTGTTCAGAAATATTAATTCTGACACCAGATTTTATTTGTTACGGAAAATCAGTCCGTTATTTTACGTTGCTACTGTGGTTGATGTTAAATGTACTCTTAATTGTTTATTTATATATATATATATATATATATATATATATATATATATATATATATATATATATATATATATATATATATATATATATATATATATATATATATATATGTTAGCAATTAGTCTTTTTGGGGGTGTTGCTGAGGTTGCAGACGCCACCCCACCACTCCAAATGAGCGTACCTACTTATCATCCTCTCGTCAACTGTCGGACATCGTCGTATGTCGTCGGGGCCGACAACAATGACTTACTATATTATTGTTTTAATAAATATTTGATACGGCAGTAAGATGATTCATTAGTCTTGTGCCGTGATTGTGAACACATGCTTGCAAATAAAGATCTGAGAATTTAATCTTACATTGTGTTTTTAATTGTTTTCAACTAATAACTAACATCAGAAGTGGGATTCTGACCAGCGTTCAGTGAATATAAATAAATTGTGCGTGTGTGTATTAAGATGGCATCGGGACAACCCGATACTAGTGATTCGGAGATTGCAGAGGAGGAGGTCATGGAAGAGTCATCGTCGATTGTTCCTTCTGTAAAGCGAGCGCGAGTGTCATGGCAAGAAACTTTATTGTCCCTTGTTGCCGCTCAACAGGATCAAATAAAGCATTTATCACAGCAGCCCAACATGGCGACCGGGCCAACACCTAGTACATCGTCAGCAAATATGTCTGCAACTGCGTCATTCCGATTGGCAGAATTTAATCCAGATATGAGCGACTATGCTATAGAAGAATGGCTAGACACATCTACAAAGTTAAAAGAAGAACTACAAGTGGGTGATGCACTTATGATAGCTAAGGCTGGAGAAGCATTAAAGGGGCGAGCTCATCGTTATTATTGCGACTGGCGACCGGTGTGTCGCACTTGGGATGAATTTTGTAAAGATTTAATTGTTGCATTTCCAGATCGTGAAACACAGGGTGCACGAGCTTTTACGGCTGCCACGTTAAGGAGTCGTGACTGTGATTCACTAAGTGACTATGGCATTCAAAAACATCGTGCTATTCAGCGTTTTCATAGTAAATTACCGTGGGTTACAATTGTTAGCATGGTGGAATACGGTCTGGATCATTCTGAAGCTCAAGCTGCCATCCGTATTCAACAACCAAGTGCTGATCGGGAACTTTTAAAATTATTAAGTCAATTTGATGCACGGCGTCGAACGAATCGTACAATGCAAAGATCGCAAGCCGGTGATACTGTTCGTTTTCGACCAAATATTGATAATAATAACAAGCGACACGACAAATCCAATATGAATGGGAAATGTTTTCGTTGTGGACAAAAAGGACATCATCAACAACACTGTCATTCTTCTCTTAAAATCAAACGTGAGTTCGAGAAGAGTGAAACAAATGTAGTCAAACAAAGTGAGAGGGCACCAATACCCTCTTGCACTCATTGTAAGAAAATAGGACACAATGAAAATAATTGCTGGTACAAACACGGTAAGCCTAATAAAATTATGCTTATTAAACGGGGTCGTAGTTTGACTACTTCACCAGTCGCAACAGTTTTATGTAATAATAAAGCTTTGTACTTCACTTACATTATTGATAGCGGTGCTGATATATCAGTTTTAACTGAAGATGCCGCCAAAAGACTGGGTGTTGACATAAAAGCAAATCACCGTGCTCTCTTTGGCCTTGGAGGAAAACCAATTTACAGTATCGGCACATGTATGGTTGTAGCTGTGTTATCTAATGTGACGATAGAGATATTGTTTACAGTAGTGCCAGAATCAGCAATTCCTAGTATTGATGCTTTAATCGGTTGGGATGTTATTGGTAGCCAGCATTTAAGAATTGATAAAAATAACAATGGCCTAGAATTATACTACGAGTATAATCTTGCTAACTCTGCAAAAGTGATGATGAATACTGCTACTGTTATCAGTGATTGCAATAATATTATTTTGTCAGGACTGGACGAGCCCAATATGTCGCGAATTAAACAATTATTATTAGAATGTGAAAGGAACACAGCTGATCACATTTTAACAGGAAAGCTTACTATCAGACTTAAAGATAACACTCCAGTTGCGTACCGGCCACGACGTTTAGCTTTATCTGAACGGTTAAAAGTACAGCAAATTGTGCATGATTTACTACAAGATGAAATCATCCGCGAAAGCCATTCGGAGTACACCAGTCCAATCGTTCTTGTTAAGAAAAAAAATGGTGAACTGCGAATGTGTATCGATTATCGCGATGTGAACACTAAGGTCTTTAAGGAACGTTATCCATTACCTTTGATACTTGATCAAATTGATCAATTAAGTGAGGCACACTACTTCACTACTCTGGATATGAAATCTAGTTTTTATCAGATGGAAATTGATGAAGATTCGAAGTATGTTACAGCTTTTATAACGCCGGATGGATTGTATGAATTTAACCGAATGCCTTTTGGTTTCGTAAACTCACCAGCTGTGTATCAACGAGCTATAGACAAGGAATTAGGCAAGTTAAAAGGAAAATATGCTCTTGTTTATATGGATGATGTAATTGTACCATCTAAAACAATAGAAGAGGGAGTACAAAATTTAGAAAAGGTTTTGACAGCTTTAACCTCTGCTAGTTTTCGTTTAAATTATGACAAATGCACATTCTTCGCCACTGAGACTGAATATCTTGGTGTTGTTATAAGTGAGGGTACGATACGCCCTAGTCTTCGAAAAGTAATTGCTCTAACTGAAACATGTGCTCCTACAGATGTAAAAAGCGTACGTCAATTTATGGGACTTGCGAGTTATTTCCGTCGATTTATTGAACAATTTTCAATAATTACAGCTCCAATAACTGCTTTGTTAAAGAAAAATTCTGTATTTACATGGTCCATTGAATGTGAATGCGCAAGACAATTAATCATTGCTAAACTAACTAATAAGCCAGTGTTAAAAATTTGTAATCCCAACTTTGAGATTGAACTACATACATATGCTAGCTCAATTGGTATAGGAGCTGCATTATTACAAATAGAAAAAGATGTTGTATACCCTATTGCCTATTTTAGTAGGCGTACAACAGCATGTGAGTCTAAATATCACTCTTAAGATTTGGAGACGTTAGCGATAGTTGAAGCAGTCGAACACTTTCGTGTTTATTTGTACGGAGTGCATTTTACTATCTTCACGGATTGCAATTCCGTTCGAGCAACAGCTTTAAAGAAGAATTTACATCCTCGTGTTGCTCGTTGGTGGATAAAACTCCAAGACTATGATTTCTCCATCAAATATAGACCGGGTAATAAGATGTCTCATGTGGACTATCTTAGTCGAAATCCAATTAAATCAATATGTATTGTGAGAAGTACAGTGCAAGCTAATCTATCATCAATTGAAACTTTACGGGATTTTCAACAAAATGACGAATTTTGCAAAAAAGTGTTGAAAAATCCTAATGATTATGGTGATTATCTGATATACAATGACCTATTATTAACTAATAACAAACCACCGAAATGTTTTGTTCCTGTCGCTGCTCGATTATGTGCAATGCAATTGTATCATGACAAATCTTCGCACATTGGATGGGAAAAAGGCATTAATAAAATGCGGGAAGATTTATTCTGGCCAAAGATGGGTCAATGTCTTAAAAAATATATTAGAAATTGTAGAGCATGCGTCTTGGGTAAATCACATACTGGTCGACGAGCCGGATTTTGGCAAAAAGGCGAGAAACCAAAAGATATATTAGACACATGGCACATAGACCATGCAGGTCCATTGATGAAATCGCACGGATGTACACAAATCTTAGTAATAGTGGATGCATTTTCCAAATACTGCATTTTTAAATCATTAAAAAAGAAAACTACAGAAGATACAATTGTAGCTCTTTCAGAAGTATTTGAAAAATTGGGAAGGCCCAAACGTATCATCACTGATAGAGCAGCAGCATTCACCTCTATTATGTTTCAAAATTTCCTTAATGAACAAAATGTACAACTTCATCATATTGCAACAGGAATGCCACGTGGTAATCGTCAGGTGGAACGTGTCATGCGTACGCTGTTTAATCTGCTCAGAGCTACTCTAACAGCTGATACGGAGAAAACATGGGTATCAGCGATAGCAAACATTCAAGATACCATGAATACAACAGTACATTCATCTACAGGTTTCGCGCCTACTGTGTTGCAATTCGGAAAGAATTGTAGATTAACTGCAACTCAATCATTTTTAGATGATACAGTGACAACTGATTGTTTCATTGACTCTGATGAAGCTGTGGCCCAAGCACGGGCAAGAATAGCACATATTGAAAATAAACGAGCTAAACAATTCAATGTTTCTCGCTTTGCTGCTAAATTGTTTTCTATAGGTGAGCTAGTTGCCGTTGAAGATTCACAATTAGCGGGCGGTGGAAAACTGAAGCCCAATTACAATGGACCGTTTAGCGTAAAGAAAATTTTACCTAATGAACGTTATCTTCTTACAAAAAAGGGGAAACGTGATACTACAGCAGCCCATGAACAACTTCGGCCTTGGCCCAAATAAAGTTGTGAGTATGCATGTATTGATAGATAGCGATCCTGTCTGAGAATTAAAATAATTTCTGCTTATGATAATATTGTTTTATGTTTGATAAGCAGCTTGAAAATTGTTTAGACTAGAACTTAGCAATTATCAAATGTGACAGCATCACAAAATGAATCATAGTAAATATCAATTATTAGTAGAGGTAAATTTCAATTATCAGTAGAAAAATTGGTTGAAAAAAAATAGACTGTGGCATCCCATAGTAAAATTAAAGGTCTCGAACGAAAAAAATAAAATAAAATAAAAATAATAATCATAATGATACTGAACCGTGGCAATCCCACGATGGCGGTAAAACCGCTAAAATAAGCATTTTGTGGCGATCCCACAAAGATATAAGATGACATAAAATAATTAAACGAAAAGCGGCAGTACCGCTAAAATAATAATAAAAGTAATGAATGCGGCAGCACCGCAAAAGTAATGAAATATTTAGTGGCAATCCCACAAAGATTAGAAGTTATCATAAAAAAAAAAAATAAGAATAAATAAAATTTTGGACTAGTGACAATTTCACAGTCATTGTAACAAATTCATTCATAAATAACTTATTTGTTCGATTTTTAGTCTCCTTTTCCGTAATTGTGGTACGAGGACGCACCACTTGCAGAATGGCCGTGTTAGCAATCAGTCTTTTTGGGGATGTTGCTGAGGTTGCAGACGCCACCCCACCACTCCAAATGAGCGTACCTACTTATCATCCTCTCGTCAACTGTCGGACATCGTCGTATGTCGTCGGGGCCAACAACAATGACTTACTATATTATTGTTTTAATAAATATTTGATACGGCAGTAAGATGATTCATTAGTCTTGTGCCGTGATTGTGAACACATGCTTGCAAATAAAGATCTGAGAATTTAATCTTACATTGTGTTTTTAATTGTTTTCAACTAATAACTAACATATATATATATATATATATATATATATATATATATATATATATATATATATATATATATATATATATATATATAAATGATATAAGTGATGATAATGAAACTGGCGTACATACCCCAACAGTGAGACCTGAACCAGAACAAACAATTCTTACTGTTTCTGGACAGAGCGACTTGCCACAGATTCCTGAAGAAGGACCACGTGAGTCGATACTATCGCAGTATCCAAAAGTTAAACAAGGTGAAAGAATGAGAAGCTTTAAAGCAACATAAAATGTGTGTTATAAAATATGTAAATTATATGAAATTAAAGAAATAGAAAACAAATATTGAACAAATGGTGAATTATCAATACCAAAATGAAATTGAAGAAAACATACACCACATCAAAACTTTATGTGTGTGTTTATTATTTACATGTACGCAAGATATTGCTCAATGTGGTCATGATGAAAGTGTTTTAAGTTTAATTAAAGGTAATTTAAGAGAATTAATGTTATTGATAAGTAAACATGACACCATTGTACAAAAAAAGTTACAGGATAGTTCAAATAATACTAAATACCTACATCATGATATCCAAAATGTATTAATTTCTATTATGGCGACCATTGTACGTAAAAAAGGTTTTTAGGATTTAAAAGTGCAAACGGTATGCTAGATGCTGCTAGTTTTGCAAATTATATAAAAACAATATTAGAAGAAAATAATATTTCATTAAGCAAATGTATAGCACAAGGATATGATGGTGCTGCTGTAATGAGTGGTCATTTAGGTGGCGTGCAAAATTATATTAAAAGTATTGTTCCGCAAGCAGTATATATTCATTGTTTTAACCATAAATTAAATTTAGTTGTTGTTGATTGTTGCAAACATTTGAAAAAGTCGGCTATTTTTTGGAAAATTATATACATTTATGTCAAACTCTATTCATCCTCTATTTTTAAATACGCAAAAACAAATTTATCCTACAAAACAGGTTCAAGAATTAAAAAGGATATGTGATACGCGATGGACTGTTCAGTTCAGAGCATGCGAGACTGTTTTAGAAACAATTGAATCTATTTTTGTAACATTTCTTTTCCTATTGCACTACAATCCTTTGTGAATTTTGGCATGCTCCATATAGGAGACCAGGCACACCGAGCCGCAGTTTTTACACTGCCGTACTGCTGGTTTTTTCATAGTCGATGTTACATTATTTCAGGTGTATGAGTGACTAGCTCATAGCGCCCGAGCGTGATAATACATGTAACTGTATTTTTATATTTAACGACAAATCACACATTGTCGACAGGCGGTTTCGAACTGACGACCCAATGGTCGGATGACGTCAGCATGTTAGGAGATGTACATTAACACGATCGGCCATCGCGCATATTTAAAAAAAAAATTATATTCATTTATGTCAAACTCTATTCATCCTCTATTTTTAAATACGCAAAAACAAAATTATCCTACAAACCAGGCTCCAGAATTACAAAGGATATGTGATACGCGATGGACTTTTCAGTTTAGATCATGCGAGACTGTTTTAGAAACAATTGAATCTATTTTTGTAATATTAAACCACATCTTATTTCTAAAACTGATGTAAAAAAGGATAGAAGATGTGAAGCAAAAGGTTTACTTTTACAAATTGATAAAGAATTGATTGTTTTACTGCTTATTTTTATAAAAAATTTAAAATTAGTTACAACTGTATCTAATTATCTCCAATTCCCTGATATGATTTATGTAAAAGGTTTAAATTTAGTTCAAGAAACAATTAATGAATTTAAAAACTTACGAAACAATGATAAAGAATAGAATTCTATATGGAAATCTGCAAATAATATTTTTTTGTCTCTTGGTTTAGATAAAACAGACTTTTTTGACAAACCAAAAAGAATGAAATCTATTCCAAAAAGGTTAGAAGAGTTTATAGTAGATTGTGAAATAGATGATTCTGTAGACATAGAAGTAAAAAATGAGAAAGATGTTGTCAAACTTAATTCCTATATTAGATAAAATTATAATTGAAATAAAAGAAAGATTTACAAAAAATGATACTATTTTAAAGTCATTACAAGCTTTTGACCGCACAGATGATTTATTCCTCAATAAAATTCATTTAACTAAATTAGCAGAACATTATAACATAAATTGTGATTGTTTAGACTCAGAAATAAAGCTAGTTAAGAAACTTTTGTATAGGGAGGAAAATAAAAATATTAAATCACTCATGGAGTTTCTGTCATTCGTTGAACAATATAAGCAAGCATTTGAATGCATTTATAATTTGGTAAAAATTTGTATTTTCATGCCTGTATCAACAGCTTCTTGTAAAAGCTCACTTTCCTCTTTTAAAAGAATTAAAAGTTATTTAAGAACAAGAATGACAAATGAAAGAATAAACAACATTAGTATATTAAGTGTAGAAAAAGACATATCAAAATTAATAGACCTTAATGAAGTTGTAGACAAATTTATAAGTTTAAATAAAAACCGAAGGATTAAATTAGTACAACTAAATCACTGCTGTGTTTTGTATTTATCATATTTTCTTTTAATTATATTAGAGAACATTTTTTGTTTTATTTTTCAAGAATATGTTTGTTTTTGTTTATTATTTATTCAGTAGAATCTCCTACAGCACGTGCTAACTCGTTTCGTGTTGTAAAAGATTCGTGCAGTAGGAGACGCTCGACTGTATTATAGCACGTTACAGTAAAAAGCGCCGAGTTTGTGTTATTTCACGTATTATATGTGAGATTTTTGACGTGTTGTAATAGACTGATAAACTGATGTGAGTCGTAAATTTAGTTGGGGTGTTGTAGGAGAGCATGCTATAAGAGATTCTACCCTATATTATATTTATATTTGTTTGGTATCAAATAAATTTAATATTGACAACATTGTTATTTATTATTAAAATAATAAAAATATATGCCCCCCTAATTTTCTTCCTGGTCCCTACTGCTCCCCTAGATTTCAGAGCCTAGCGCTGCCACTGGCAGCCAGTCAGAACACTAATCAATTTATTTGAGAATTAATAAAGAGGTCTAATAAAGGATTAAATCAAGCAAATTTAAATAGGTACACAAAAATGTTAGAAAAGGAATAAAATAAAATACAAAATCTTTAAAAATAAACTAATGTTAGAAAAACAGATCTGATTATAAAAACTTTTATCTAAAGCATCATAATAACAATGAGATAATTTATATTGTTTTCAACTTTAATAAGACTACATTTAGTCACAACTGAAGTCTGTTCTTTGGTAACTTGTCGCGAGGAGTACAGGAGAGTCTGATGCTGCAAATGACCGGAAATGTGAGGCGAATTCAAAGTAAAATACAAAAAGCAAAAAAAAAGTGCGACCCGATCTGCAATTCAAACTGGAAGTCAAGCTATGGGGGTGTTATTACAAAAGGAACGAAGCGTGCTTAACTAGAAGATTCAACGACTAGATATTTTACGAGTATTTGATCATCGCCGGAGTCAGTCAGAAAATCGTTTATACGCCCGTTTCTTATACATTCCATCAATTCATACAAACATGTCGTGTTGCAAACTTACGAAAAAAATACGTCTCTGGCTAAAGCCATAAATCACATAGATAAGGGGACCGGAGTAAGGGTCTGTTTATGACTGTTGTACGTAAAATAATATAAGGATTGGGATAGTGTAGGTAGAAAAATCGTGGATTTGCAGTATTTTTTAAAAGAACTAAAATCTATCAAACACAGTGGTTTCGAATGTTCTTTTTTAACGTTAATTTCAAATCGGAAAAACGTGTGAAATTGATATAATGAATACGCACATAGAAGTACGGCAACATGTAAAATAGCTATTTACATAACTAGTGCGCGAAGACATACTTTGCACATGAGCGCAATTGTCAAGCACGAGTGAAGCGAGTGCCTTAATTTGCGCGAATGGTGCAAATGGCGTCTTCGCGCACGAGTTTTGTACAATACTTTTTGTAACGAGCAAAAATTATATGATGGACAATGAGGAAATTTATTAAATTTGAAGCGTGAATTTATATTGACAGTTAAGTATGCCATGAATTGATATTTGTTATTTGAAAACAAATTGTTCATTTTTTCTCGTAAAGTTTGTTAAAATATGTTTGTTTGATGGCGTTATAAGCTAATGTCTCTACTTCTTTTATAAATTCCTTAAAATGTGTGTATATAAAGAAGTACAAATAGCGTTTTAATAGTCAAAATTTAGAATCACATAAAATGGGTGTTTTTTTCAATTACTTTGCGCACTAGTGCACAAAATCAAACTTTCCATCGGTTTCCAAAGTTTTGTAAACATTATTTTGAATGCAGCGAGTACAAAAAGAAATTTAATTCGGTTTTATGGTAGTATAACAAAAGCAATCCAGTATAGGAAAGAGCAGAATATAACAAGGCAAATTTTAGGGGGGC